>JAKVQR010000167.1:0-102916 GCA_030462915.1 Petasospora meyerae | reverse complement strand
AGTCTAGAATCGAGCAATTTGCTAGAGCCTGGGTCTCAATTTTCGAAATCAGCGAGCCGGTTTGACGTCATCGTGAACCGGGAATTTTCAAGCACTGGCAGTTTTGCGGCGACGGAGGCACTCTGAATTTTCCCATATTTTTTGTAGGAGATGAGATGGTAAGCTGTAACGGATAAACCTCAAAGAGAGCGGCGTACTGTGCCCGGACTTTAGATGACATGCACTTCCGAGTATTTGTCAGCTTACGACAATTTTTCGTAAATTTGGGTTTTGGTGACGTCAAACTCAACAAGTAATTTGCTGTAAGAACTCAGCTCTTCTTTAACTGTTCAGTGTTCTGCTCGTCCCAGTCAGAAAAGGTTTCGACTCGTGATACAGCAGACCATGCGCTACTAGATAAGCTGCATCCAATTTGGAGTACTGCATATAGAGATGTTTCCTATCAGAAGAAGCAGTGCTACAACGTACGACTTGTATGGATTTGTAAGCTTTCGTATGCGACTTACCATCTATGTTGTATGGACTGATGTTATGCCGGTTACCAGTAACCAGTTCACTTGCCTGTACCGAAGAACTTGTGGAATCCGGTCAAAGTGAATCTGTATCTAACATCACCCTTGTCAAGACGGGTCAAAGCCTGAGAGACGTTCTCCTCACAGATGTCCAAGCATTCAACCCATGGTTTGAAGTTGTGCTCGGCAGCCAAGTTAAGAAGTTCAATGGCCTCTTTCTTAGAACCAAGAAGAGAAGCACCGAATGAACCACCAGATGGCAAGAAGGATGCTGGAGCGAACACCATCTTCTCATCAGCACTTGGCAAACCAACGGTAACAAACTTTCTGTTCACTTTCAAAGTGGAGACATAGCCAGCAATGTCCAAATTTGTAGAAGTAGCACAACTCAAGATGAGATCGAAGGTGTCAAAGTATGCCTTGGCCCAACCCTCCTCTTCACCAGTAGCGATGAACTTGTCGGCACCCATCTTCAAAGCGTCTTCCTTCTTGGCACTTGATCTGGAGAACGCGATGACTTCGGCACCAAGAGCCTTAGCGATCATGATAGCCATGTGTCCCAATCCACCAATACCAATGACACCAACAACTGGCTTCTCTCCCTGAGCCAACACATCTTCGATACCTCTCTTGATTGGAGAGTACACAGTCAAACCACCGCACATCAATGGGGCAACCAAGTGAGACTCGAGCTTCTCTGGAATTGGGAACACCATCATCTCACTGGCTCTAACGTGGGAAGCATAACCACCCTGAGAAACGTATCCATCTGGGTACATGCCAGCGTAAGTACCGACTCTTTTTGGACAGTACTGTTCGTTGCCTGTCTTACAACGACGACATTCTGTACAACAGGAGGCAGCTGCACCGAGACCAACTCTGTCTCCAACTTTGAAACCCTCAGTACATTTCTCACCAACTTTGATAACCTTGCCGACAATCTCATGGCCCACACACTGGGTCTTTGGACCATACGTAGAGGACTTGCATCTCATCTCTGGGAGACCCCACTTGTTCTTGAGGGTGAAGAGCTCAGAGGCACAGACTCCACAACATTCAATCTCAATGTCGATATCACGGTCTCCAAACTTCTTTGGGACGTAGGATGTAAGTTTTGGGTTGGACCACTCGGATGGGTCGGAGATGGCAAATCCCTTGAACTCGTTTGGGTAATCAACTGTGGTGCTAGAGACGGTCATTATTGGAAGAAAACTTGCTTGAAGGGTTTGATTGAGGGTTCAAATGAGGGAATGACGAAAAATGGAACACTCCCAACCTTTTATAAACTCTTTTCTCTTTCAGTTCTCGAAGGTTTCGCCCACCAGCATGTCGCCAAAGTTGGCAAGATAGGCAAGCGCACTCGTGCTCCTTCGCCCCACCAGTCCCATTTCGGACATCCACAGCGAACTCTTTCGCGGAACAGTTCTGGGGCGCGTAATCCTTTTATAACTTTTCTATAGGCAAGTACTCTTCTCCAGTGACGAGTCTACCCGGTCCATCATCACACCGGCAGCTCCGAAGAAAGCACCAATTTGGGTATCGAAGGCGGGCGATGAGTTAGTACAGCGGACGGAGTTTGGTGCTGTCTTTCGGTTTCAGGGGTAGTGTTAGAAGGGAGTATCAACTCTGTTCAATGATGTCTATAGTCTATAAAAGTGATCACCAGCTTACTGCTTACCGGTACCAAAGAACTTGTTGAAGCCAACAAGTGTGAATCTGTATCTCACATCACCCTTGTCCAATCTAGTCAAAGCCTGGGAGACGTTCTCCTCGTTGACGTCCAATGTTTCCACCCATGGTCTGAAGTTGTGCTTCACGGCCAAGTCAAGCAACTCGATGGCCTCCTTCTTGGAACCCAGACAAGAGGCACCGAATGTGGCACCGTTACCGAAGAAGGCGAATGGAGAGAAAGAGACCTTCTCGTCAACGTGTGGCAAACCAGCTGACACAAACTGTCTGTTCACCTTCAATGTGGTGAGGAGTCCATCGACGTCCATGTTGGTAGAGGTGGCACAGTTGAGCAAGAAGTGGAAGTAACTGTAGTTGTTCTTGACCCAGTCCTCGTCCTCGCCAGTGGCGATAAATCTGTCAGCGCCCATCTTCATAGCGTCCTCCTTCTTAGCACTGGATCTGGAGAAAGCAGTGACCTCACAGCCCAAAGCCTTTGCGATCATGATGGCCATGTGACCGAGACCACCAATACCGATGATACCAACCTTTGGAACAACCTTACCGGCGCTGATAATGTCCTGGACACCTCTCTTGATTGGGGAGTACACGGTCAAACCACCACACATCAATGGAGCGACCAAGTGGGACTCGATACCGTCTGGGATTGGGAAGACCATCTTCTCGTGGGCTCTGACGTGGGAGGCGTAACCACCCTGAGAGACGTAACCGTCTGGGTAACGAGAAGCATAGGTGGAGACCTGGTGTGGACAGTACTGCTCGTCGTCTTCAAGACAACGCTCACACTCTGCACAACAGGAGGCAGCCGCACCAAGGCCGACTCTGTCGCCGATCTTGAGGCCCTCTGTGCACTTCTCACCGACTTTGATGACTCTTCCGATGACCTCGTGGCCAACACACTGGGTCTTTGGACCATAGGCGGAGGACTTGCAAGCCATCTCATCGTGGGACCATTCGTTCTTCAAAGTGAAGAGCTCGGATGCACACACACCGCAACATTCGATCTCAATGTCGATGTCACGCTCACCGAACTTCTTTGGCTCGTATGAAGTGAGCTTTGGCTGGGACCATTCGGATGGGTCGCTGATAGCGAAACCTTTGAACTCGTGTGGGTAGTTGACGGTGGTGGAAGACATTATAGTACTCTGGGATTAAGTGGATCTGAGGCTCAACTATTTCACCGTCATCGAAATACAAATCGCAAAGGGAGATGAGTGCCCGGTATTTATACTCCTGGTTTAGCCGTATGTACAGCGATTAGCATAGACAGTGGACACCTTTCTGCCAGGTAGCTTAACTGAATTGGGAAAGTAAATCCCCCCCTATGATCTGTGATGAGCCCGCGCAGTTACGATTGGCCGTACACAAATGGAAAAAAAAAAAAGCTGGGAGCCTGATAGTAGCTCGGAGGACGAGTTCCGTGGGTAAGTAGAGCACAGATATATGAGGGCGATTGAGGCCTAAGCTATTAGAAGTTGTATAGAAGAGTTTGTATAGGTCTGTCTGAAGCTCTTAACCTCCTAGAAGCCACGATGAGGTCCTAAACGCCGACTTGCACTCCCTATGACGGAGTTCTTGGAAGGGTGTCGGAGTGTCGGATCGATGTTCTTCCTGTGTGGAAGTGCTGCGTAACCCTATCTGAATGCCGGGTAACACTTGGAATCTGAAAATTTACATCAGTACACCACCATCTCAACGGCCAACGAACTACTATGGCTTCACCTACAAGTAGAGAATGTGCTACCATTTTAGACCCAATTTACACTCCCAAACGGCATAAAACGTGTCTTGACGTATCCCAAATATATGTACATGTGTTGGATACTCCAAAAATCCATTCCACAGCCGTGATTCATATTTTCAAATCCATGTAGTGCCCTTCTGAGATCTTCTCTCTAAGAGTCTCTTGTACTTGTTACCCTTAACGGCCAAGATCTTCTCGTCTGCCTTAGCCACGGCTTCCTCGATAGCAGCAAGTCTCTCAGGCTTGGTCTTGTCGTGCTTCTTACCCTTTGGTCTCAACTGGCCCTTCATGAACTCGTTAGCCTCGTACTTCTCCTCGTAGAACTTCTTGTCGCCTTGTAACTGTGGGAGACAATCAGATACACCAAACTGATGTGCGAGCTTCCAGAGCTCTGACTGTCTTCTGAGCGAGTATTTAGGCTGGTGATACTTCTGTGTCACTGGGTGCTTATTAGGCAGGAATGGGTTGGCATCTGGGGCCGTTGTGAGGGTAGGCTTCGTGGCGTATTGCTTGAAGGGCACCGGTGGGTAACGCTCGAAGAAACGCTGGAGCTGTTCAGGGAGTCGGGAAAAAGCCGCAGCGTCGGAGTGTGTGGCCTGCTGGAGCAGCTGTAGTGTGAATCTCATTATGTTGATAGTTATTATCTATTTGTATTTCTCTTCTCTCTATTTACTACCAACTGTCTCATGTCCACTTCGTTTTCATCTCGTCTCTCTCTCTGCTACGAAAAAAGCGAGGAAAGAAATTTTTCGGTTCGCGCACGCTGATAAACCTGATTACGGCCGCGATTACTCACTGGGAATCTCGATGATGGGTCATAAATAAACCCCATTTCTCTTTTGAATCGACCCTTACTCCTAGATTTCCAAGGCTTCTTTCGGTGTCCATCTCTCATTCTAACCATGCTCAGCTCCATTGCCAAGAAGCAGCTCCTCAGCACTGCTAGAAGAGCCGCAGCCGCTTCCCAAAGAGCTGCCTCTCTCCACACCACCTCAGCACTTGCAAACAAACTCTCCAACCCAGACCCTTCCAGCGAGTCCCAGTCTGTGAAATTCATCACCGAGACCTCCAAGTACTCTGTCACGACTTATTCCCGTCCTCCAGTGGTGTTCGAAAAGGGTCAGGGTGCCTACTTGTGGGACATCGAGGGACGCCAATACATCGACTTCACCGCTGGTATCGCCGTCACTGCATTGGGTCATGCTCACCCAGAAGTCGCCAGAATCCTGTTTGATCAGTCTTTGACACTTGTGCACTCCTCGAACTTGTACCACAACTTGTGGACAGGCGAGTTGTCCCGTCAGCTTGTCGAAGCCACCAAGGCCTCCGGTGGTATGCATAACGCCTCTAGAGTGTTCCTTGCCAACTCCGGTACCGAAGCCAACGAAGCTGCTTTGAAGTTTGCCAGAAAGCACGGTAAGAAGATCTCCGAGGACAAGACCGAGTTTGTCACTTTTGAGTCCTCCTTCCACGGCCGTTCTATGGGTGCATTGTCTGTCACTCCAAACCCTAAGTACCAATCCCCATTCGCTCCATTGATCCCAGGCGTCAAAGTCGCTAAGACAACTTTGGAGTCCATCAAAGAGTGTATTACCGATAAGACATGTGGTGTGATCATCGAGCCTGTGCAAGGTGAAGGTGGTGTCCGTCCAGTGCCAACTGAGTTCCTCGTGGAGTTGAAGAAGTTGGCCTCTCAGCACGGTGCCCTTGTGATCCACGATGAGATCCAGTGTGGATTGGGTAGAACAGGTAGATTGTGGGCTCACGGAAGACTGCCAAAGGAGGCCCACCCAGATATTCTCACCATGGCCAAGGCCTTGGGTAACGGTTACCCAATCGGTGCCACCATGATCACAGAAGAAGTCGAGAGCGCTTTGAAGGTTGGTGACCACGGTACCACTTACGGTGGTAACCCATTGGGTGCCAGAGTCGGTTCCTACGTGTTGTCCCAGGTCTCCGATGCTGAGTTCTTGGAGGCTGTGTCTAGAAAGTCCAAGATCTTCACCGACTACTTCGCCGAGTTGCAGAAGCAGTTCCCAGAGTCCATCGTCGAGGTTAGAGGTGAAGGTTTGCTTCTCGGTATCCAGTTCAAGGAGGACCCTTCTAAGATCGTCGATGCTGCCAGAGAGCGTGGATTGCTTGTCATCACTGCTGGTGGTAACACCGTCAGATTCGTTCCAGCTTTGAATATTGAGGACGAGGTGATCAAGGCCGGTCTTGAGATCTTCAAGGACTCCGTTGCTGCTGTGTTTGAGAAATGAGTTACTAAGTATTATATTTGCATACACACATCTATCTAGACAGTTCACAGTGCTGCGATCTTCTTGGTGATTAATTCGACGCTTTTCCCGTCTGTCCAGTCAGTAACATCCTTGAGATCCTTGATCTGGTTCGTTCCTCCAGCACGTTTCTGCAAGTCGTGGATGTCTCTGTTGGCTGCTGACTCTGGTCTCCATTTCCATCTTCCCTGTTTCTCCTCACCAAGAGAATCGTCACCTTGCAACACCACAGAGGAGATGTATTTACCAATAGTAGGCATGAACTTGAAACCCTGACCCGAGTCACCGGTTCCCAAGATCAATCCCTTGTGTTCTGGATGGGTACCAATGAGGAAGTCTCTATCAACGGTATCAGTACACCAACAGATCTTAGCGACACTGAACTCTCTTTTAGCCAGTTCGGGGAACACCTCACTAAGGAACTTTCTCATGTAATCTTCTGCTTCCTGTGGGATGGCGTCTTTGTAAAGCGGCACAGACTCACCACCATCCGGTCTGTGGATGTAACCTGGGAACTCGTTACAGAACTTGAGATCACCCACTGAATCCGGTTCGAAGAGGAATCCATGGTCGAAACTGAGCAACACTGGGATGCCCTTGATTCTCTTTCTCTCTTCTTCGTCCAATCTGATGTGTCCCACAGTCCAGCACTTGGCCAATAACTGGCCTTGGAAGTCGAGGAACTTGTAGGACTGTGCGCCGGCACACAGAACAACCTTATCGGCCTCCACTGTTGGACCATCAACACACTCAACACCCGAGACGGAACCATCATCTTTGAACGCGATCTTGGAGGCCTCGACTTGTACGATCCTGCCTCCGAGTTTGAGGATCTCCTGAGAGGTGAGTTCCAATGCCTTTGCTGCATATGTCCAACCACACGAGTCAGTTTGATAGAAACCCTTCCAACCTTTGAATCTCTCTGTGGATGGTGTCTTGGAAGTGTCTGGGATCAACTTCTGAAACCCTTCTTCGTCCAAATCCTTACACTCCAATCCATTCTCCTCTTTGAACTTCTTACTCTTGACAATCTCCTCCGGCTTCAACACAGATCCATACACTATACCAGTTTCATGGAATGCCTGTTTGAAGATCTCATCTTCTCTCCACATCTGTAGGGCCTCTAGGGCCAATTTACCGTAAAAGGGGTGTGTTGCAGAGGATTGCATGATCTTGTTCACGTCATTGCCCGCGGATATAGCAGATGGGACAGGGTATGGATCAACAAGTGTGACGTTGGTACAACCTTGACGAAGTAGATGGAGTCCAGTGGATAATCCAAACGTTCCTGCGCCGATGATGACAATTTTCTCGTCTTTAGTGGACATTTTTTTGAGCTTGGAAGTTGTTTTGGGGTGTTTAATGTTTAATATGATGTGGAATCAAACTAATGGTCTTCAATGGCTTTTCAATGGCCTATAAATACAGCCATCAAAGGTCAAAATGGTTCGATTGATGGCACACCACCTTGAAGTCTACGCGTGTTGTGATAGCGCGAATAGTGGGGGAGGTGTAGACGAGCAGTGTATGAGGAAGGTGTAAACGAGCCGTTGGCTAAGAAGTTTCTACATTTGATGCTGGAAATACAATATAGTCGTATGATTCGATTGTATGATGGATTAAAGAATTTATAGTACAGCATTTGTAGGCTGGTGGGGGAGGACGAGTGATCTCCCGGAGATCAGGCAATCACGCATGGGTTCTCCCAGAACTTCTGCTTGAAAGATGGCAGTTGGGTCAAGTTGTCCTGTGACTCTGAGGTTTTATCTGGAATGGCAGAAGCAGTAGCAATGGAGAGAGACTTGATTGGGGACATTGCGATAATTGTTTTGAGGTTTGTCGGTGGTTATAGTTGGAGATCAGTTGTATGGTCTTAAAGTCTGGCTCCTCGCGAAGGGGTTAGCTAGGGAGTATAAAGGGGATGAACACTCAGATTTATATAGAACCTGCACGCACACTTGAACTTGAAACATCCGGTGTGTAGTGTGCTGTACACTCATATCCACTATATAGTATTGTATTACTATAAAACACTCATCTAACAAACCTGAGGTCACTCTATGTCTGCCTTCATTCGAATGGTCATTGTGCTGTCCCGATTAGGAAGTCGTGATGGAACATTCATACTGGGAAAAATGCAGGAAGACATAGAGCACATTCGATGCTACAAAGTTTCAGAACCTTTGTTTCACATACACTCTAAAAGTATGGAGGAAACAATGGTGTCTCCATTGAATCCCAGACAAACATGATTCCGATGACGAAAGACGTAGCTTGTGTGAGCTCCCTATACCCTATTTCTCCCTTACATTCAGAAAGGTTTACCTCAATCAACTCAAATCAATGAAACTAATCCGACACAACGATGGTTCAATAAACTTCTATAGCTGGTTACTGATCACAATGTATATATTGAAGACAACACAGCCCTTAAGGTCCGCCAAATTGACTGATCATTTATCCTGAGATCTGTATCACCAATGACAACTCTTAGCATGTTCATCACCCCTATCGTCAAACCATCAACTCTTCTCACCACTTGGAGATCAATTTCCAGATCTTCATTCGTTGACTATTCTACAGTGAGACACTATGCCACTCGCAAACAGAAAGAACCTTCCAAATCCGTTTTGGTGAGCAGTGCCCCTTTGAAGAAACAACCTAAATATGTCTCTAAGGACTCCACTCTTCAATTCAAACCATTTAAGGGCCTACCACAGAGATTCAGATCTCTACTCAAAAACCCTTCAGAATTGGGACTTTACAACTACATTCAACTTGGTCTTGACAAGTATGGTCCTCTCATGGTTGATTCTGTGGTCAATCTGAAGAGAAGCATCTCTCCCAACCCCATCTATGTTCACCGGAAAGATGAGATTGGATTCTTCAAGAAGCAGTGTGTCTTGTATTTGGAGGCAGCTAAGGCAAAAGAGAGGGAGACTATATCGGAGATCGTCCAGGATACTCTCAAGCTGCACAAGTACTACCTCCGCAAACGTGACATGACGCTGTTCATCCAGTCCATTACACATCCGTTGGAGAAACATGAAGAGTCTTTGAAGAAATTTGAGTGTTCCAAGGCAAAGACTAAGAGAGTCATGAAGCACATGAAGAAGGCGTTGAACACTAAGTATGATGGTAGTGGTAAGAGTCCAAAAGTTCTCACAATAGAAGAAGAGATGGAGAAGTTCAGAGTTTTCTTCAAGTTCATGTATCCAAGAGTTGGGGAAGCAGAACAACAATGGACTTCACACGCAATCACCACGTGGATTACCGATCTTTGGAACAGGTTGCCAAAGAAGCACAAAGTCAGAATTGTTGGCTTTATTGAGAAGCTTATATAAATATTCAGCTAGTTGATTTTAATGGACAATTGTTTGGTTTTTTGATGAGCTTCATAGCATATAATAAAAGTGACCCTTGAAAGGGGCCTTCGGGTTTGGGTTACGCAGCCCTCGCTCCCCATATACGTCTCGATAAAAATTTCCCCAAGCTGTATCGATGAGATGAGCTTCTACAATGGAAGAGGGGAGTAGTCAATATCTCACCAGAAAGCAGAAATGGGTTCATCGTCTAAGAAGAAGAAAGATAAACAGAAAGACTTCCAGGTATGTATCTTCATATAATCCCCGTCGAACACTTCATGGCGACTAACAACCACACACTACAGAAAACCAAGCTGAAAGTCGGTAAGACCAAAGCCAAACCAAGCAACCACACAGATACATCATTCACCGCTAGGACAATCTCACTGCCCAACCAGTCACTCAGTAGAAATGTTGAAGGAGAAGCGGATATCATCAAGCGTCTGTCATTGGTGAAGCACCACCAAAGCACAACAAGAAAAGAGACACTCATCTACATCGAACAGCATCTCCCAGAGAACCCATCACTGTACAAGCAGATCCTCACGGCAGTTATCCCACTTATGATTGATACATCGGCATCTGTCCGTACTGCTCTTGTGGCACTGTTGGTGGCAGCTGCAAAGAAACAACCCAACTTGATGGAACTGCATGCTCGTTCGGTGGCATTGTTCGTCAACTCTGCCATGACACACATCACTCCGGCGATTAGAAATGACGCTGTGAAGTTTCTGGATGTACTTGTGGAGTATGGACCAGATTCGTTAGTGAGAAGTGCATGGGTGAAAACTCTCAGGGCCTTCTTCACTTTGTTGAGTTGGACTTTGACCGATTCCAAACAGTCTGTGTCATTGGCAATCACAACAAGCTCGGTGACAAACACATCCTCGAAGTCTAAAAAGCAGACACTGGACTCTCTACACAAGTTCCTCTCGGTTGGATGCCGTCCATCCACATCTGACGGGAAGAAAGTCATCATCAAGACCGCACACCCATTGACACAGAAGTATCTCGTTCCAGTGACACCACAGCCATTTGCGCATCTCAAACTGTTCACACGTGAATTGACAACCACTAAAGACACGGGAGACACAGACAAGATCTCAGACCTCAACACTGTGGCATGTGAGGACTTCATCACCAGAAGACGTGTCTATGTGGAGTTCTTTGCACCCCAAGTGCTGAAAAACGTGCAAAACATCGTCAAGGAAGGTGGAGAAGCCGGTAAGGCAGCTAAATCATTACAAACTCTGACAGAGGAACTCATAGCAGAGAATACCAAATACGAAACGGAGCAATAAAATGGGGGTTAATCATACGTACTATAGGATGAAATCTGATTACGTCACTAACTGTGTGTAGCTTAGCTAATTGCTGGTAGGGGCCGCATTTTCAAAACACAAGAGGACAACCCATCAGGAAATGAGGAAGCAACTGGAATCAGAACATGAAACTGCCTTACAGAAGAGTATCGCCAACCATAATTCGTTGATCCCTGGTCATAAAACTCCGCATATCTCTCCAACAATGACGGAGATTTCACTTGATTCGCTCAACTTGAAAGACGGATCGAACCCAGAGGAGCACATTCTCTCCGCCACTGAGAGTCTGAGTCTCCACGATGAATATGAACGCCAAATTGCACATTCCTCCAACATCTCTACTCCAAATAACACCACGAGACATCGTCATCAATATGCCCCTTCATGCCCATCACCTCTTAAACTCGCACACGATGACGACGTCGAGATGGTCGACTATGAACACGACGGTGCCGATGACGACACGGACATGACTGACTCTTTCGCTCTCTCTTCTTCTCAACACCAGGGAAGTCCGCTTATGGGTCTGTTACACCCAACTGCTCTTGGTGCTAGAGTTGCTACGGCACGCAGTTCGGCTTCCTCTTCCCCCAAATTGCAGAAACTGGCACTGACAACATATCGAGTGGGCAAAGACGAAGACGAAGATGCCAGTTATGAGTACGAGGTAGTTGACGGTACACCACAGGGGGTTGATGATACACAAGATATCGATACAACTGATAACTCCTCACTCAACTCTCCATTGGTGAGTGCACGCATGAGACACAGATATATCCGCAACAGACCCAAGAGATCCTCAAGACTAGTTCACAACGTCGCTGCATCGGATGAAGACAACACTACAAGCAACAACAGCACACTGGAGGATGTGTCAGACACGTCTTCCAATGCCTCATACTTTATGACCACTACGAATGGGAAACCTGTGCAATTGGAGTTACATCAACATCATCACCACTACTACTCCCCACAGAAGCAACAACCGAATGGATGTCTATAGAACGACATCATCCTTCCCTCACCCTGGTCCCAAACCGCAGAACCTAAGGCACCAACACCATATCTCATCAGTTCATATCTTCAATTGCTCTTCAACGCATGTACTTCAGGGATCGCCATCTACATCCTCATCACCGCTATACTCACCGTGCGTTCCGATATCAACCTCAAGATGGAAGAGTACGCTGCAGAGATTGCCCTCGAAGTCAGATCGTGCACAAGGTCATACATGGAGAACAGATGTGACCCTGAAACACGTGTTGCTGCACTGGAGGAACTGTGTATCGGATGGGAACGTTGTATGAGTCGTGATCCACGTGTCCAAGCGGGGAAAGCTAGTGTCAGTGCAGAGACATTGGGAATCATTTTGAACTCGTTGATTGAACCTATCGGTGTGAAGGCCATGGTGGTGTTTGCATTGGGATTCATAGCATGGGCATTCACCTCTAACTTCATCTTTGGGTTCGTAAGGGCCAAGTCTTATTACGGATGGAATGACAACGATGGTAACTAGCAGCCGCAACAACAACAGCCACAACAGCTACAACAGCCACAGCAGCAATAGCAGTTACAAGACCAGCAATACTCATAGTATCAACTGGGGCCTCCACAGCAATGGGTTGATAGCTACACTCCTTCTAGACGTTGATGATACTGTTGTAATACTATACACTTCAACTTTAAGCTCATTCATCTCCATGCTTCCACCTCAGGAACCCTACTCTTGTGCTTTTCGATAAATGCATCTGCATCGCTCGATTCTTCTGTATGGCACCATTTAGTGTAGCCGTTCACGGACGTTCGTTTTCCTTCGCTGAACCAGTAGTAAGTTCTTCCATTTGCGATGCTCTTTCTTCTCACCAATATTGAAGTTGTCGTACCAAGTTCAGTTTCCAAGTAGCCCCCAAGATCATTTTGTGAATGAGTCAACAACTTGAGCGTTGGATGGGAGCCGATGAATGAGGATAAACTCGATATCGATAGCGACTTCAGGAAAATATCCAGCCTTTTCAGTATGGGAGCTGTAGTGTCGATGGAATGTACCAACTCGTAGGCATTGTCTGCATGAATAAACAAATCCTTGAGACACCTAAACGTTATGTCCTCTTCAAGACTAATGGATCCAAAGGTGTGCACCATTAGACACTTTAGCCCCTTCAGTCGTGTGCTGTAACCATTCAAATTGAATGTTGAGCTATCCTCAATCTTGATGCGCATGGTCTCGCAACAGTTGGACCACAAGGGCTCAGTTCCAAATTGAGCTTCTTTGAATGTAACTTCCAGGAGCTTCAGGAAAGGTAGCTTCAAGTCAGCAAACATCACGGCTAACTCTTGGTTTTGTATGCGAAGTCCATAGAGGTGAGTGATGTTGTAGGAACTTACAGCATTTGGCAACTCTGATGTCTCCAACTTTAAGGTACTCAATCTGTGAATAGCAAAGTTGATTCAGAGATTGCTTCAAAGACTGTTCATCCAATTCACCCTCCACTTGAGACATCTCGATACCCAGAGCTTTCAACGAAGGGACTCTGGTATCGGTGATCTGTGGGAAGGACTCACGACAGCGAATGTATAAGGATGTTAGTGTGGTGGATTTAAAGCCAGATATCGTGACCGATGTGTCTGAGCTTTCGTAGAAATATGATTTGGGGGCCAAATCAACTGTCAAGTCCCATTTGTTACTCCTGATCGACCCATCCTTCAAATCAAGAGGGTTGAGCTCAGCATCTGGCTGAATTGACTTCATTATCACTGTGAATCTCTTTATGCCGCTCAAACACCCAACCTTCACTCCTGAGTCAATTTGCCAGTTCTTGTCGATGAGTTCCCATGTGTAGCTTCCCAAAGTCTGGAGTATAACAGAGGTCATTGGATCGAAGTTAGTCGGAGCAGTGTCAATGGTGAGGGAACTGCAACTCTCAGATTTTTCGAGGAACATATTCAAGACTTCTCTTCGTGGTCGCTTCAGTTCAACACTTCCTTCACCGGTCTCCAAAAATGTTTGTGCTGATGGACTCATATATCCACCATATGTGATTCGAGTCTCTGAATCAATGAGAATGTGGCTTGATCGATGATGACTGTATGGTTGAATATGGACACAACAGTGTTTGACCTGTCTGATATATGCAAGAAAGCTGGGATTCAAGGAATACATCTCCAGATCCTCACTCCAATCTGTGGCATAATCACCAACGGAAAGATGAATGTACGATGTAGGACGTGCATAAGAACTCAAAACCTCCACAGTCTCACCGAAGTTTCCGAGGGAGATTTCAAGAAGACCAGATGCATGAAATGATTTTTCCTTCGTACTCAATTCAACCAGACATATGGTCGAAGCTGGTATATCTGAAAGGTCCATTGCGTAAACAACTTCGAAGCAGTCTTGATATGGGAAATAGGTAGGTTCTTTATTGAAGTAGTCCAGAACGATACTAACGTGTCCTTTGAAAGCAACTCTGACTTCCTTGATGGCAAACATGTTTCGTAGCGATGGAACATTGTCCACAAATGAGACAATTTGCTTCATCAACTCAATAGGGAGGTCAAGAAAAGTAGCGGGCATGTCGTTTGGAGAAGGGGTGATCGACATTTGATTGATAATAATTCTTTAACATTCGCCGTAATTGATGGGATCCATGGTGAAAGTATCAATTGGGAGGTCTGTCGACTGTCGTTTTATATATCAGACTCAGGCCGCAAATCAAAAGGCAACATCAGTGTGCAAACCAAAGTTGGTGAGGCTCTCTATCATTCGGCAATGCTGATCAATCGGCTAGCAGCATATCACCAAAGTCCTCCGAATACTTTTCAAATTTCAACTCATTGGTCTTCGTATATGTCACTCCTTCAGATCACAGTCGTCTTTTACCCACTGCTCTTCAAATCAACTACTTACTATAGTCAAGGGAGTGGGTTTCCTTGAGAGAGGTTGATAGCAGCTGGAAAAAAAAAAAAAAAATTCCATCTACAGCTACTCTCTTCAAGCTCTTTGGTCCCTTTTGAGCCGGTGAATCTGGTCTAATGGTAGATTTACTGATAATATTTCAGTTGTATTCTATTCCTTGCTTGAACTGGTATAGTTGACCACAGACGTACATACGTCAGTCTTCATCCTCGTCTACCTGCACACCGTTCTCCACCAGTTGTTGAAGACTGAGTCTTTGGGCAAGCTCGAGCATTCTCTCCTCGTCGATAGCAGCACTGATAAGTCTCTCGTCGATGAAGTCAGTCAACCTCTCAACGTTTCCATATTTCGGTGGTAGGACGTCAAACTCAAATATCTCGTTGGTCTCCCATACCTCCTTAGGGATCTTGGACATGATCTTCCCCTCACCGGACAAGATGGCAAACCTCAAGAAGTTCTCTGGGATCTCAGGGCTTTCTGGAACTGGTTCCAAAGCACAATTGCACTGGATGATCTGTAGTAGTGTGTCATGGAGAAAATTGCGCTTCTGAATGTCCTTCCACACCACTGGGGCTCTTAACAAATATGCCTCAGTATGAAGCTCGGTTTCAGGACCAGCTTCAAAGACGCTGTAGTCGTTCACCGGTATGTCCTCAGCTAGTCCAATGGTCTCCAACAACTTGTATCCAACGTATGGATGTCTGGTGAATGCTCTCTGTAACTCCTCCTTAGCTGCCCTCTCATTCCCCAGCTCCAAGTGTGCAATCACAGTGGAGTATGCAATGCCAGGTGTGTACCACTGGGCATACGTAGAGACCAATGGAGACTGAACAAAGTCTACCAGCCATTGGTATTGCCCCGCTAAGAGAGCATAGAAGTCGATAAAGTACCTCGTACCCAATGGGTCATCTGCAGGAGAGAGCGATAACAACAACTTAGCGTATGTGAATGCGGTGTAGAAAGTACGTTTCTTCGATAGCACCTCAATGTAACGGAATATGGCGAGGTAGAACTGTCGGTTGAGGTAGTAGTTGAAAGGTAAGCGGGTCAATCCGTTGCACAGTTCGAGATTCTGCTTGAACGCTCTGTCAAAGGCAAACAACGCTCTCTCAACAAGTCCATTACTGTTGCTCTTATCTCCCTGTCTGATGAAGATCAAGGCAACTTGCAAGATGGTCTCCACGTGGTACGGGTATCTCGGAAGAAGTTGCATCAATGTCTCGTGGTTTGGTGCTCTCACCACTGCGGAGTAGAAACTTGAATTCACCACTTTGGACTCTGGACCTCTCTCGAACTTGTAGTATCTGATCCCCTGGCTCAACTCATTAGACACATCTTCCTTAATCACGTCTGCCCAATCCTCCGTAGCTTCAAGACGGTCATCCACAAGGTCCTTAGCGGAAAGTTCCTCCATTGTCATATCCTTCTTGTTCGTAGGGATCCAATCGTCTCTGATTTTAGTCAAGATGAGCTTTCTGGTGGTACCAGGGATCGATCTTCTGTCTCTACCACCCCATCCTCTCACCACTTTAGCCAGTTTCTTGATCTGTTGTAGTTGTTCTGGTGGTATTGAAGTCGACGTTGTAGCCTCTGCGTCATCAATGGCCTCCTGTGAAAGTTTTCCAAACAACTTCTTGAACTCGTTATCAGGGTCCAAATCATGTGTGTCAAACTTGAGCAATTCTGCACTTCTCACTTGTTTTCTTGGTGTGAAATAACGGAAAGATGGGTCGATGAAAGGGTGTGTGATGTTCAGCTCGAGTTCTTCGTTGAAGCTGTACTCTTTGGTTTCAAACTGGTCCTCTTCGACGGTTGAATCCTGTACTTGATTGGTATCAGCACGATACTGTCTTAGCACTTTATCAAACTCGTCGTCATCTTCCTGGTCGTTGTTCTCATCTGCACTCTCTGGATCATCGTTGCGATTCTTCTTGTTCTTGTTCTTCTTTGACTTGGCCTTCTTCTTCTTTTGCGATTTCGTCGGAAGTACCACTTTGATGGGCTCGGGTGTATCACATCCAGATTCATCATCTTGATCTTTAGCATTATCTCCGTCACTATCATCATCACCTCCCATCAGGGCAAACAGATTGGTCTTCTTCTTGTTCTGTTGAGGGATGACGTCCAATGGGGCCTGTTCTTCCTCCGCCTTTTGCGCATCATTGGCCTCCAAATGAACGAGTCTCTCGGCCTCTCGCTACTTCTCCAATCTTCTCAGCGCTCTCGATGACATTTCTATGTGTCTGTTCACTCTTGAAGCTCGATTTATAGTACCGTTTTGTATAGGTGTAAAGTAACTCGCCAAAGCTCTCAAGTTGGCCTCTTCGATGTTGTTGCCCGATGGTGTACGGATGTTCTCAGTTTGGTCCCCCATGATCATACTAAAAGTCGACATCATTCATTAATACGTAATTATTAAGCTGCATCAGCAGTTCTCACAGGCTTCTTTATGATGGTTGCCTGTTCTCCGGTTCTCACAATTCTTCTTCCCTCACTATCCTGTTTCAACGGGACGTCCTTGTTCTCCTGTTGCTGTTGTTTCCATACAATCTGTTCAGTTCCACCACTCAGCACTGCGATACGCATAGTGGCCAATAGGTTATGGGCAGCAGTTGTATGGTCATACACGGCACCGTTGAATGCAGAAGTGGCATCTTTTCCAATAGATGTGCGAATCAGTGCAATACCACCAGGGTGATCGTTCATGAAAGGTGTCACGTCGTGGACAATACCGCCAACGGCAATGAGTGCTCTGTGCGGTGCCTCCTCTTTAGCGAGTTTCTTGAAATCTTCGGGTGAAATCACTGGCAGTTGATCTATCGGTACTCCCCAGTTCAATTGGGATCTCTTGCGGTCGATCCGCTTCTGTTCCTGTTGGATGATACACTGGTTGATCGATGTGTCGGATGCTCTGTAAAGATTACTCACCATCCCGACCCATGAGAGTACGTTAAGCCCCCATTTCACAGGGTCAAAGTCATACCAATGAATTCCGTTTCTGTAATCGGAAGAGAACTCGTGGTGGAAGTTGTTCATGCCTTCTCCAAATGTGACGAACGATAACAGCCAGTTGTTTCTGTGCGATTTACGATCGTCAAATGGCTGGGTGCCGATGAGATGTCCCAGGGAGTTCACAAAGAAAGTCGTGTGCTGTAGTATCACTGCTCTTAGCACTCCTGCGTACACCAAACCTCCAATGTAGTCACCAGTTTGCAATCCACATACGATACTCGGTAGCAAGAACTCGGTGAGGATAACCAGCTCTTTGTAGTTCTTGTCTTGCCAATCCAGCAATGCATCCTGTTCCAAGTCGTCTCCAATACACTCTTTGATGGAGTTGCGTACTTTGATGTGTGTTCTAGCCACGGTCCACCCCATGTGTGCAAACCACACTCCACGACGTATCGAGTGAGGGTCCTTCTCTGTATCCACATATCTGTGATGGGCACGATGCATAGCTGCCCATTTCTTCACCGATCCAAGACCACAACTTGCACCGAGGCATGCAAACGCCAACTTCACCGCTGAAGACGCGTGATAAGATCTGTGTGCCCAAAGTCTGTGATAGCCAGCTTGGAAGGCGAATGCCGAGATGACGTAGTACCATAGGGCAAACTTCAGAGTAGAACGTGTCAGGGGCACATACAACGTGCCGTAGAGCCCCAAAAGTGGTAGTATAACGGTTATCAACAACCCTGCCCAGTTAATATGTCTGTACCAGTTCCATAGCGTCCAGTGTGTTTCGTTCAACTGTCGTCTAAGCTGTGGCGTCAGTGTCTTCCTTGTGGCTCCCACACGCGCCGTTATCTGTTTCGGCCGTAGTTCTGAGCTGGATGACATGGGAGTATAAGGTGGTATTTATTATGATACCTCTGTGTATGGTGAGATTGTGGGGTTTTTTCGGTTAGTCTTGTTAGTTGTACAAGGTGAAGATTGAGTTTTGAATCCGCTCGTTTGATGGCCTCTGTTTTTTTTTCTTTTTTTTGAGCAAGTTTTTTTTTTTTTTTGGAGATCACCCCATCCGGACTCTCCGACTCGATTTTACCCCAGTTTCCATACTCTTCGATGGGCAGCAAATTGAAGAGTGGCGCAGAGGAAGATTCTGGATAGACAATACCTATCAATCAATCTATGAGTAGCTTCTAGAACTCACCATCCACTTCCCAAACCATCCAATCAGAAGCTCCAATCGTCATCTCACCTTCCCGATTCCCATCAATGACGTCGTTATACACACGCTTTCCCATGATTGCTACGGGGCAACACACTCCTACCCCCTATAGTGTACGGCCATCTGCTCGATCCGCTACACATAGCAAGCAACCTGGGGGTGTACTGGAAAAAATGACCCCATCGGCTTTCCCGTCAAGTATAAATACTTGAAATGGTCCTCCTGTGGGGTATAGATCTAAATCTCATGTAGTAGTCTCATCAACTAAAGATAAACTTATATCAAACACCAACCCAACCATGTACGAAGACGTCCTTTATCCAAACGCTAACAAGCCAGCTCAGAAGCAACGCAAGAACTCCACCACTAGCAAAGCCACAGGCCCAGTCAAGTACTTCTACAAAGGTGAAGTGAAGGACTTCATCATCTTTGTGGAGAATGAAGAGATTGCTAAGGACTATTTGAAGGACTCCACTATCCCATTGTCTGAAGTTGTGGGCAAGTTCAAGGTGTTCACCTCCACTCAGGGAAGAGGATCTGAAGGTATCTTGGAAGAGGCCTCCAAACAGGAATTGGAGAACGAGTTTGGTGTGAAACATGTGGAAGACGCCATCGTGAAGATCCTGAAAGAGGGAACCGTACAACACGCAACCAACCTCAATAAGAAGGAGTACTCCTCTACAAACGACTCTCTCGGTGCCTCTGTTGCTCATTGATTCCAGAACATCTATCTCAATGCATCCCCAACTATAAACGAAGTTTTGCGTATTAACGAGATCTTCTTACGTGTAGTGCCGGTGGTGGTAGACATTGTTGTAGAGTCTGTAGGAACAATGTGTGATCTGGTTTGATTGGAGCAGATGGATTCAGACGGTGTGAGGGATCTCAGATGTTTCCTCGCTTTGGATCTCGTAGTGTTGGATATAGATGTAGAGTACTCGAGCGCTTCCCAATGTTGCAGAATGATCAACTCATCACTCAACAAGTCCTCCAACTGATGATAAACCTTGTAGATCTCCTCGGGCCGTATCGTCAACACGTGGGACTCCTTGTTGTACTGGTACTGATACTGTTTGAAACGGACAGAGTTGAAAGTCCCATCTTCGTGTTCCTTCTATGTCACTTCAACCACGATGGGGATGATACTCTTGAAATAGCACGTACCGTAGTCCCTGTTGTGATGATTATGATGGTGGTGACTGTAATGGTGTCTTCGGATACTCCCTCTTGTGGACAACTTGTCAACTTTGGCATCAAACGACTGGATCGTGGTGGGGACAATAGTGGAAGCAGATTCTCCTTCTTCTTCACTGACTTTAGAAGACGTGAAATCAAAAGCGTAGGGCCCATTGACCACTTCTGTCAAGTTGAACAACTTCTCCCTCCATATAGTACACTCTTCCAGCGTCATAGCAATAAGCAACACTTCAAACACTTGGAATCTGTACTCAAATTGTAGTTTGAAGCTGTTGGAATACTGAATGCATGTGATTCCACCTGCAACGTCATCAGAGTCAACAACTTTACACACCGAGAGCGGGATCAAGAACTTGGTTTCGTATCTCCCCAACTTGGAAACGTGAGCCAATATGAGGTGGGACTTAAACAGAAAGGCACCAAGGGGCTAACACGTAACTTCGCACTCTCTGTTCTCTATCCAGGCAACGTGTAATGCCCCTGATAACAATGGAGACCCCAAGTACTCCACGGGGAATCTCAACTTGGTCCCATTGTTGAAAGTCAAGCCATCAAAGAGCAACTGGGCCTTCAGCTTCTCCAACAGTCCATATCTGTTTACCTCATTGATACAGAAGTCCACTCTGATCCGGGCAGTCTTGATCCGTGTGTGATGGTCTGTGTCATCGATAGGAGTGAGTTTGCACAAGGCATCTAGGAACAACTTGTACTTGGCAATGCGAGCAATGGGCTTCGACACGAGCGAGATGAATGAGAGGTCCATTTTTGCGTGTTGTCTCTAAGTGGACTCGAGAAACTGTCGGTACGTGTCGGTCAATGAGGAACCCATGATGGGGTCGTCCTGCTTGGAATCCATCAACTTCAACATCAAGTCATGGACGCAGTTGTACTCCTGGTATATGAACACCGGGATTGCCTTCTTCGCAAGTGTCTCTGCCACCAACACAGCCAACTCCGATGAGCAATCGAATCCGTAGAGTGTCATCAAGTGTCTCAAGGCAAAGAGCAATTCCTCGTGTGTTTGCTTGAGCATCTCGACGTAGGAATGGATAGCTCTGATGGGGACCCCGTTGTTACCTCTACTGATGAGGGACTCGAGGTAGATGCCGGAGAGGATCTTCAATGATGAGATGTAGCTGTCTTCTGTCTCAATGATCTCCTAGATCACACTGTGTCTTCCAAATGCCATCTTAGACTCTGGTGATAAGTCCTCGTACGCAACAGCGTGTGGTGTAAGTTGAGACGAGCGTGTGTACACCTCGGATCCAATGACATATCCCTCGGTGGTCAAGTCTGTTCGAACATCGGCGGAGTTGATGAGTAAGTCTGCCAAGTCCATGACAGTGGAAGGGATACTGGTGAGTGGGTGATCAATGATCTAACCTGTGAGGACATCGTGGACTGAGCTGCTTGAGATTCTGGTAGAGGACTGGAATGACCAACCTGAAGACGGTCTTGAGTGGGGATCATCAAACAGGGGAGTAGTAGCAGATACGGGACGTTGTGTCTGGACGGACATGTGGGTGGTAGGAAGTGTATAGCAATGGAGGATGTGCGCTTAAGGAAAGCAAGGCGCAGATGTCCAGATATTCAGGCAATTCCCGGATACTCCAACATCTTCAGTGGTCGATGATCATGTAATTTTTGGCCTCTTGTTTCAATCCCTCGTTATGCCTTCCTTTCCTCAAGACACAAAATGGAGGAGAGAAGCCTTCCCCGGTATATGCTCCCTCTGAGGCGGGTAACCCCAATCGTCTTTTTCCGCGAACACGTCCTAGTCGCGAATTATCAACATGCCCCCATGAGCTCTCTAGTGGCTATCAGGACATCAAACGGGCAGCCATTTGGAGTTGGAGGGTGGAGAGTCTAGAAGGAAAGATCCATCCACACACAACTTGGTAAACAATGGTACGTTCTATGGAGCTGTTTGTGTCTGTCTATGGGCTTGAAGACACCCACTTGTACCGCTTTATGGCTGCAATTCCTCCCTTGAAGTTGTACTTCGAGAGCGGTGTTATCTCGAGAACTTCCCATACAGATCCTCACCTTATCCAACCAGGATACTAACATCCCCACTCCCAGTCCACACAATCAGGAATCCAGACGCTCCTCAACGCCGAGAAGAAGGCTCACGAGATCGTTGCCAACGCCAGAACTTACAGAGCCCAGCGTCTCAAAGCTGCTAAGACGGATGCCGCTGCTGAAATCGCCGCCTACAAGCAGAAGAAAGAGGAGGAGTTGAAGAAGTTCGAAGCCGAGCACTCCGGCTTGAACGAGACTGCTGACAAAGAGGCCGAGGAACAGGTCAAGACCGAACTCGAAGCCATCCAGAAAACCGCTGCTGCTAAGAAGGCCGACGTGGTCAAGTTGCTCATTGCAGCTGTCACCAAGCCAACACCTGAGTTGCACATCAACGCTGCCTGAGTGGGAGTTGCTCCTTCACAGTACATTACATTTCATTTCGTTCCCTACATACATCAAAGTACATTGTTTCATCCTTTGTTTTATGGTATTCAAACCGTATCAGTAGTGTTCTCTTCCTTCTTGATGTCCGTGATGTCTTCAATCAATGGCTTGGTTGACACTAGCGGGTCTGTCAATGATGGTAGAACTGGCTTTGATGATTCCTCCTCTGGTGCATCATCTCTATTCCCATCTTCATCCTCATCCTCATCTTCATCTTTACTGGAGCCTGAAGACGAATCTGAATCGTCTGACGAACTGGAGTCGGTGTCAGAGTCACTGCTGCTATTCTCAGGTGTTGGTTCCCACTCTTTGTACCCCTTCACCTCTCTGCTCTTTGAAACAATGAACGTTGGATATTCAATCACGGTTTGGTTCTTTAACACTTCAGCCACCAGGTCCTCGTTGTTCAGATGGATGAATTCCGGTGACGATGCAGGCTTGTCAATGAGTTTCAAGAAGACGTGTACCTCATTATCAGCACCACCACACAGTTCCAACATCTTAAAAGGCACTGCCTTCCCAATTTTAGTCTCCTCTATCACTCTCTGCCTTGTCAGTCTCATCAATTCCTCACCAGTGATGGAATCCAATAGGATAAACTCAATGGTCCATACAAAGGTGTCCAACTTCTTGTCCCATTGTGACTTGTTCATCGTCGCTCTTTGCATTCCACGGGGTAATTGCCGAACATGTACTCCTCTACGTGTGATGGTATTGAACTGCGGTTTATCTTCATCTGGTTCCACGGCTCGTTGTTGATGTCTCTTGTTGTTGTTATGCTGGAAAGTTGATCTTGGGTTTAGGATCCTCTTGCTCTTCTGTCGCACGTCTTCTTTCTGCACATGGATCGAGCGATCCAACCTCGATAGGAAGTTATAGTCTCTCTGCACAAGGACCTCATTCTCCTGAAACTCCGATTTTTTGATAAAAGTGGTGGTATCAACTACCCCATCGCATTGTGACCTCTGCTTATGCTGTTTGACACAATCAAGTGAACAAGTTTTGGTTCCACATTTGGGACATTTGTATTTGTATTCGTTGGTGAGACAGATCTCACATGTCTTCTCCATCTCTGGATCAGCTGGACTGTCCATTCTTATATGTGTTGATTGACAATGATACTTCTATGAGTTCAAAGTACGATATAGAAGGGGTCCATAGAAGATTTTTTGGTCCGGTAGTTATACCCAGTACGTGATAATTTCCGGAAAATGACATTCGGATTTTGTCCGCCCAAAAGTCGAAAGATGTCAAGAGATGATGACGAAAAGCTGGACATTGGACAAATCAGCAAACTTCATCTCTACTCTTCTACACCTCATACGAATACAACAGACAAAATGTTCAGAAGAGTCATCACTTCATCTTCTAGACAGCTCATCGCCACATCCTCACACCTCACCAAGCCTGTGGTGCTGCGTGGCTCCCCACTTCTCTCGGTACGCTCTTTCTCCCATCAGCAACCACTCTACAAGAAGGCCTCGAAAAAGGGGGGCAATGCAGGGAAGAAGAACGTCCAGGAGGAACCAGTCACTGAAGAAGACCCTTCTGTTGTCCTAAAGAAGTTCGAGGAACAATCCGCACAGGCATTGGAGGCCTTCAAGAAGCGTGCTACTGAGACCAAGCAGGGAACAGCCAACCCTAATGTGTTTGACAAGTTGGAGGTCAATGTCGGCCACAAGGAGTTCCAACCATACACATCTGTGGCCCAGACATCGATCAAGGGACGTAATCTGATCATTACGGTGTTTGACCCTGCCAACACCAAACACGTCGTCTCAGCCATCTTGGGTGCCGGACTCAACATGAACCCACAAGAAGTGCCAAACTTCCCACAACAGTTGAAAGTGCCATTACCAGCGCCAACAGCGGAACACCGTAAGGAGATCGCCAGGGAGTTGAAGAAGGACTTTGAAGCCTTCAAGCAGTCCCAACAGAAGCACTCCTTGTCTTCCGCAAGAGCAGCTGCGTTGAAGGAACTCAAGAGCTACGTGAAGAACGACACCGTGAAGAAAGCGGAGAAAGAGGTGGAAAAGATCCACAAGAAGTACGTCGACGAGTTGCAAAAACAGTTTAAGCAGTTCGAGAAGAGTGTCTTGGGCTGAAAAAAAAGGGAGTCTAAATCTCCCTTTGTATTGTACATAGTGTCTAATTCTTCATCCAACCTGTCATTTAGCGTTCTTAGCCAATGTACCCACGGCTTTGATCTTGTTCCACCAGCTTGGATCGTAACCACCGACGTTAAGAGCCTTAACGAAGCTCCATGCCTTGGTCTCGTCCTTGATAGGGTAGTCCAAAGGAGGAGGAATCTGTGTGGAGACGAATGGGATCTTGTCGTAACAGATGGACTTGGCATTGCATAAGCCCTGGAGACCCTCTGCACCACCAAACTTACCGTAACCGGACCCCTTAGTACCACCGAATGGCAACTGACACACATAGTAAGTGGCGAAATCGTTGATGGAGACATTACCAGTGGTGATCTCATTGGCCACACGGTTCAACTCGTTCCAGTCGCTACCAAACACAGAGGCACCAAGACCGTACTCAGACGAGTTTGCGATTCTGATGGCATCGTCTGCGTCCTTAGCCTTGAACACCGAGAGAACAGGACCAAAGACCTCTTCTTGGGCAATCTCCATGTCGGTGGTCAAGTCCGCAAGCATCGTTGGAGCAAAATAGTGGCCCTGTGGGTAGTTAGGGTGGTTGTATCTCGTTCCACCGGTGATCAAACGGGCACCCTGAGAGACGGCATCCTGGATCTGCTTGGACAACACTTCGAATCTGGCATCACTGATGGTGGCACCCATATCGATCTCTTCTAACTGGTCAATGTCTGAACCCAAACGCATCTTTGGCACTCTCTCGGAAAGGATCTTCACCAACTTGTCGTAGTTCTTCTCAGTGACAATGACACGCTCGATACCAATACAGTTCTGACCAGCGGACTGGAAGGAGCCACGCATGATGATGGACGAGATGGCATCGAGGTCCTTCACGTCATCAAGCACGATAAAGGCGTCTTTGCCTCCCAACTCGACAACAACCGGAGTGAGCGACTGAGCAGCGGCTTTACAGACGTGGTGGGCAACTGGTCTGGATCCGATGAAAGTGATGTGTGAGAGACCCCTGTGAGAAGTGAAGTAGTCAGCGTCCTCAGGCCACATGCACACCAACTGGACAAGGTTTGGATCATGGCCACACACTTCGAGACATTTCTTCACAACGCCGATGTAGAACTGGGAGGACCACACGACTTGCTCGGAACACTTCACCACAATGGCATTACCAGAAAAGAGAGCAGCAATGATCGGACCCAGCAAGTTGTGGAAAGGATAGTTCCATGACACAAGAGCAGCAACGACTCCCAAAGGCTCGTAACGCACCTCAGCACCTTTGTAACACATCAACAGGTTGGAAGGACCCGGTCTCTTGGATGGGCTGAGGGCCTTCTCACCGTGCTTGATGATCCAGTTGAGCTTCTCCAAAGTGACAAGCAGCTCACCCATCGAGGCGTCCACCATGGCCTTACCACTGTCTCTGCATGCAACACGGGCGATGTGGTCCTGGTTCTTCAGCACATACTCGCTCAAGGATCTCAACACCTGACGACGCTGTGCAAACGAGGTCTGCTTCCATTCTTGTTGGGCCTGCTGGGCCATGGAGATCTTTCTGTCCACCTCGTCACGTGTGTTGCTCTTGTACTTACCCAAGTACTGACCAGTGGCAGGGCAGTAGGACTGGATGTACTCCGGCTCCTCAGGGTTCTTGATCGAAACAGGGTGGATTCTCTTGCCCTTCCAATGAGGCAAGGCAGCTTCTGGGATCTCCACGGTGAATTTGATGGGCTTCTCCTGTGAATTGGAGGCATTCAACAGTCTGCGGGCCACCAGCCAGATCAGCACAGGCACAATGAGCGATCCTGCCAACGAGAATGTGAGTTTGTAACCTTCCAAAGCCGGGGAGTTGAGATACTCCAGCACGGTCTCGTTGAACAGCAACTGTGTGGCGTTCAGGTACACCTGGATGTTGTCCATGTTTTTGTCCGACAATCGATTGAGAGGAATCAAGATACTCGTCCAAGACTGATTGGACTTCTCAATTGGACAAGTCTGCAATTCAACGGTGTGACGATTTGTCCAGATAAACAGTTGATGGGACGTTTTCGTATACGAGTCGCTTGCCAATGCCGAGTCCCGACTTGCCGGGTGCGGTGGGTGGTATGTGGTGGTGTTCGGGTGTATTCAAGCCTATCTTTTGGGCTCAAAATTTACCTCTACGATGAGCTCATCTTCTCTGTGATTCCGCTATCTGATTCCAACTAAAGAACTGCCCGACAATGAGCTCACACGACGGATACTCTTCAGACGAGGAAGAAATCGACGAGATCCCAAAAACTTCCAACGTTTTCCTCGGATTTGTCGACGCAGAGATCGACCCACAGGGCGATGACTTACCAACCATTGAGGACACATTTGTTGGAGGCCAACCAGTTTGGCTCAGCGAAGGTTCTGTGCCTCCGGAGGAGATGCTTGTGTGTAAAAACTGTCAGTCTCCCATGGCACTGATCTTGCAGGCTTTTGCGCCACTTGAAAACGCTCTCTACGACAGAGTCATCTACGTCTTTGGTTGCAAGCAGTACAGTTGTACCAGAAAGCCAGGCTCCATCAGAGCCATCAGAGGTGTCTTGAAGGACTCTAAGAAGATAGCTGAGTTGGAGAAGCAGCAACAAGAAGAGCTGAAGGCACAGCTTGATGAGAAACTGAAGCTTGAGAACTCAAGAAACTTCCTTTTCGATGGCAACAACACCTCTTCCAACCCATTCGACTCAAACCCATTCTCCTCCACATCATCTTCATCGAATCCATTCGGATCTAATCCATTTGAAACTCCATCACCTGCTCCTACAACCACCAAGAAAGACGCAACCACAACGCCCTCCTTCTCCTCAGTGGCAGCTAAGGCAGCACCAACACCAACACCAAAGCCAAAGCCCCAATAGAGCAACACCCAAGCTAAGGAACTCCCAGAGTACCCTGGTTACTTCACATACGTGGAACAAGAGAAGTTCAACAAGAAGCCACGCGACAAGAAGAAACTCCCAGACAACATCAAGATCTCAGACTCAGCGTTGGATAACGACGACATTGGAAGCGGGAACAGTGGTGCCAACGTGGAATCGTCCACTGAGGCCCGTGCTGCCACTGCTGGATTGCAAGACCAAGTGTTCCAGCATTTCAGCCAAGTCGTTGAGTACAACCCATACCAAGTGCTCCGTTACGACATCGGTGGTAAGCCATTGTTGTTCTCTTCAAAGGACGAAATCGCAAAGAAAGTCGTCAAGAACCTCATCCCTAAACCAGGTTACAACCCTTCATCATCTCGTCAGTTTGAGTTGCAGATCATGCCCAAGTTGATCTTGGACTTCGAGAAGGACGACATCAAGATGGAAGGTGGTATCGAGTGGGGTACCATCTTCGTCTACACAGACGTGGAGGACTTCATCCCACAATTTGATGACAACCACGTAGGCTACGTCGAGGAATGGGTCGGTGTCCAATGGGAGGAGCCAATCAACAAGAAGCGTTGACCACTTACATATATACAAGTTGTATTTACAAGAAACGAGGAATCTCATGTTCGTCGTAGTTCTGCACCACATCGCCAGGCTGGAAATCGGACCATCCTTCAAACGACAATCCACACTCTCTTCCCTTCTTCACCTCCTGAACGTCGTCCTTAAGGTGTTTCATCGTCACAAACTTACCTCTGTAGATCTCCTCGCCGTTTCTCAACACTCTCACAGGGACGTTTCTCTCAATGGCTCCAGATGTAACCTTCGATCCGGCAATCTTAAAAGTGGACTTGCGCTTCCCCTTAATCTCGAAGATGGCCTTGATCTCGGCCTCTGCACGGACCTTGAGCTCAATCACCGGTTCAAGCATACTGGAAAGTTCCTGTGTGACGTCCTCGATGAGATGGTAGATGACGTTGTGCTCTCTGATCTTCACTCCAAGCTTCTCAGCCTTGTTATCGATGTCCTTAGGCAGTTTCAAGTTGAAGAGCAAAATTGTAGCACCGGTGATCTGGGCTCTTTCTAGGTCAGATTCTGTTGGAGGTCCGGCTGAATGGCTCAGTACAGTGAGTTTCACCTCGTCGTTGCCAATATCCTTGATCGATTCCACAATAGCCTCGGCAGATCCGCTCACATCGGCTCTAACAATGTACTTGACGTTCTTCTGGGTAGACTCCTCCACCATTGGCTCTCCACCAGAAACATCCTCCTCAGCAAGACCGTATTTGCGCAGCTCCTCCACTCTTTCACGTTCCTCTGCCTCCTTCTTGGCTTCAATTCTGACTTTGTTCATCACTTCGATGTCCAGTGCTTGTTTCTCTCTTTCTTCTCTAAGAAGTCTTGTCTCGATAACACGTTTGGCCTGTTGTTCGTCCTTGGCTTGGATGGCATAGTCTCCGGCTTCTGGGACCTCTTTCCATCCCCAGATCTCCACTGGAGTAGCAGGACCGGCTTGTTTCACTTGCTTTCCGGTTTCATCCTTGATAGCACGGACTTTACAGTAGGTCTTACCAGCAACAAGCACATCGCCTTTCTTCAGAGTTCCTTGCTTCACAAGAACAGTGGCCAGTGGACCCATACCTTTCTTCGTTTGCGACTCAATGATCCAGCCTTCCACAGGGGTCTTCTTGTCGTTAGGAGCCTTCAATTCCAGTACTTCAGAAAGGGTCACAATACTCTCCTCCAGCTTGTCCATATTGAGACCTGTCAATCCTGATACCCTCACAGTTTGTGTCTCTCCACCATAGTCTTCCACGTCGACTTCGTTGGCTGCAAGATCGGCAATGACTCTCTCAGGGTTAGCACTGTCCTTATCACACTTGTTAATGGCAACGATGCATGACACTCCGGATTTCTTGATGTGCTTGATTGCCTCTTTCGTCTGTGGCATCACTGAGTCATCTGCTGCAACGACAAGGACCACAATATCAGTCATGTTGGCACCTCTTTCTCTCATCTTCAAGAACGCAGCGTGGCCCGGTGTATCAAGAAACGTGATGATCTTCTTCGAAACAGGGGCCTTCACGGAAAAGGCACCAATGTGTTGTGTGATACCACCATGTTCTCCCTGTACGATGGAACTCTTCCGCAGATAGTCCAGAATGGTTGTCTTTCCATGATCAACGTGGCCCATGATGGTTACAATTGGTGGTCTTGGTTTCCAGCTAGAAGTGTCACTGGGTGTCTCTGCAGGGTATAGATCCTCTCCTTCTTTCTCTTCGGAGTAGTTCACCTCATATCCATATTCGTCTGCAATTAATCCAGCTGTCTCTTGGTCCAAGATGAAGTTATGCGTAAGGTCTTCGAACCCCATCTCGCTCAAACGATCAAGGAGCTTCTCGTAACGCACGCCCAAGATGGTCGCTAATGAGGACACGGTGGTGAATCTTGGAATACTCAGTGACTTCTTTGGCTTTGGCTTCCCTTTCTGCTTCTTCGTTACCTGTGCATAGTGAACTGAAGATGTGTGGAGGGGTGCGGCTCTGTTCGCCTGCCTGGTGACTCGTACAGTGGTGAGGATCGATCTCGTACTAGTGGCGCACCGTAACGCAGCACACGACCGTAGTAGAAGAGACATGATGATTCTCTACTATTGGATGTCTGTGAAAGTCTGTCAACAGTTGGTTATGAAGATCTTTCCAGATTCTGATAGTCAAGATGAAAAATCTGTGATGAGCAGCTGATCGAGAGATAATTTGAGCTCCAATTGTGTTGCCCTAACCATCTTACTCACATCTTAGTCAGTAAAACCTCTACCTAACCTCTACTTCATCCTATCATCTGTACTCTCATCCGGACACCCCTGATAGGCAAGATGAAGTGACGATGAAACTTACAGACAATATTGCGCAACAAATTATTCATAGTTAGGCGGTACTGATGTCTATACTGTTGCTTTATGCTCTTATTATCATATTCTCAGTGTTTCATACTCGAATAATGCGATAGATGATCTATAGTCTTCATGTACATCTGACGGTCAATTTCCCATATTCATGACATTATTAGGGAATCAGCAGAGAACTGCATATTTCAACAATTTAAATCTTACTCTAGACGGCTAAATTCACCCTAATATGATATTAAGGACCAACATCCTTTAAATTGACACATATCATCCATTAGAACCCTCAAGAGGTTCAGTTTAATCCACCACCAGAAGTATCGATTAGTGGTAGATAAGAAGGTAGACGCGCTGAGAGCTCTCTGTGCCCTCATCTCAAGCTACTCATAACACTTTTGATCAACTGAGCCTTTCTCTGATTGTGTATATTGTATGTGAGATTTCAGCAATTCTTCCAGTATTGTACACTTCATTGACTCTCCAGCTACGGTGGCGCATTCATATGAAACGCAACACATTCTGATGTCTACGCGTTCAAAATGACTTCCCAATCGAGTAATCGATGGGTTACCCGGCTGTCGCGCTCCCATCGCTCTATGCCCCTGCTAGGTTGTTTACCCTTTCACTAGGCAAAAAAGCGCGGGTTCTTAACTCACGAGTCTTCACGTCTTCACCTTATTTCAGATTAGCCGCCCATCTACCATAGAGTATTACGCTGTTCAGTGACCCAAGAGAGGTGTTTTGGAAGCGGTGAACCTGTTGTGATCAAAGTTTCATTCACTCGTTTGTCATATTATCGTTCTCCCACATTTCGAAGAGCGTCAGTTTTTCCAACCAAGCTCCACCATCTTTAGCCGCCAGCTCATTTCATCAGCAATCACTTTGAAGTCATACCACTACTCATCACACACGCACATATGACAACAATGGAGTCCAGGCAGGTGCTAAGAGACATCAACACAAACTCTCCCTCGGTGAAGAGACAGAAGCTGAACCCTCCACGGGAGGAGCTTGAGAAGCTCGCACATACCAATGCTCAGAGAAGGCATCATCAACAACAGCTACAACAACAAGAGCAATTGCAACAACAAGAGCAAGAACAGAATGCACAGCAATCACAGGCACTCCCACTGAAAGAGTGGCGCACGCGTTGGAGAGCTATCATGAAATCTACCGTTGTGTATTTTGACCTCACAAACGCTCAAGAACACTCCAATAAGGAAAGAGAAATGGCATCAAAACTCTTCACTCAGGTTGGTGCTATATTGTCTCCATTCTTTGACAGCAGCGTTACTATTGTTATATCGAAGAGAGCCAAGTCAGATTTACCCAAAAACATGACCAATGAGAACATCAAAGTATGGGATTACAACAAGGTATTTCGTTTCTTCCAAAACTTGGGTGAGAAACTTCCATCAGATCGTGAACGTGAAGCTCATCTATCCACCATGCTTCAGGACGAGAGGATCCACGGTGTTGCAGATAGAGACCCAAGCGCCAAGCGTGACGACTTCTATTATTTCAAGTACCCTTACTTCCATCTTTACGATCTACGTGACATTGCTAAACCCGTGGCTGTTAGGGAATGGAAAAGGGAAAAATGGCCTCAGTTATACGATTCCACGTGTGGACACTCGCTATTCCAAGAAGATCCAGCTGATACATTTGACGAACGCCGAGTGAGAAGACGTAAGCTCAGAGAGGAACAAAACGCCGGTTACAGATTAGCATTACGAAGAGCATACTGCGAAGGCCAATCCCCAGTTCAAAGTTCCGATTCAAGCAGCATGAGTGGATCAGATGACAGCTTCTCCACTTACAACAACTCCCTCACCACAGTATCAGCAGCAGCTGCAATGGCGGCGGCAGCAGCAGCCAATAACGCTCATGTCGAGGCGATGATGGAAAGAGATCAAGTTCCTGAGATGCGTCCTCCACAACCAACATTATCATTTGGTCCTCCTGCATTGATGAGACAAACATCAGCAATCCAGAAGTTGCTTGACAAAGTCAAAAGAGACACCGGTGAGATCCAAGCTTCCGGTTACAATGGGTCTGTATCACAACAGGGGACAGAGATTCCAACCAAGAATGGGTTAGCACCAAGCATTTCCACCGTTTCATCCAAGCAGTTGAACAACCTCCATAGACAAGTTGCCACCACAGTGACAGACACCAAGACCATTCAGCCATCACACAAGAAGGAGAAGGTGTCTGGATACTGTGAGAATTGCAAGATTCATTTTGACGATTTTGACGAACACATTGTGAGTGACAAACATAGAGAATTTGCAGTTGATCACAGCAACTTCGAGGAAATTGATGACCTCATCAAGAAGTTGCAAGAACAGATCAGAAGCAAGTCATGAAACGTCACTTCTACCATCACATTCATACCATAATATCATATTGCATTACCATCACGGTTGTAGAGCTACATGTTGGAGTTAGAGTCATACACAAAATTCACATTAAAAGAGGGTGGGGGTGCCAAAGCAGCACTAATATACAAAGCAAAGAAAGGAAATATGAAAAGAAAACACAAAAAAGGTCATGACAAAATGCAAAAGAATGCTATTAGGCGATGATGGCCCAGAACTTCTCCCAAAGGTTCTTTGGTTCGTCCTCCACCCACACGATGTCATCGATCTCTCTTCTGTTGGTGTCGATATCGATCTGGTCAACAGGCAAGAAGATTGGACATCTGAACCAGATTTGGAATCCGATCCACAACACGAAGAACAAAATCACAGACACATAGGCGGTGAAGAAGTCCTCCACGCTGAAAGTACCGACGAAGGCACTAAACCCGTTGATGAGAATGATCACAATGATGAAGAAAGCGGAGTAGTAAGCACCATAAGGCATGAAGTGGGCCTTGAATGGCAACTCGTCTCTGGAGATACCACGGTACTTGAGACACTGCATGAATCTGATGTGAGAGATGGAGATGAACAACCAGGCGAACAGACCGGCAACGGCGGTGATGTTAAGCAACCAGTTGAAGACGGTGTTGGCACCTTCAGAGACAACCATGAAACCGAGGAAACCAAAGAGAGCGGAGAAGATGACGGCAACGTATGGAACACCGTCCTTGGTGGTGTAGGTGAAGAACTTTGGAGAGAGCTTGTTCTGAGCCAGGGAGTAAAGGATACGCGAGGAGACGTAAACGTTGGAGTTACCGGCAGAGATGATGGTCATCAAGATGACGGCGTTGAAGATGTGGTTAAGCACTGGGGTACCGGAGTTCTGGATGGCGATGACGAATGGAGAGGCAGAGATGTAGGAGTCGTCAGAGTTGAGCTTTGGGTCGTCGTATGGAACAAGCAAACCGATGAAGAACAAGGAGAGAATGTAGAAGATCAAGATTCTGAAGAAGACGGTGTTGATGGCCTTTGGAACAGCCTTTCTTGGGTTCTTGGACTCACCAGCAGTGATACCGGTCAACTCAGTACCTTGGTAGGTGAAGGCGGCACTGATCAAGGAAGAAACCCAACCGAGGAATCTACCCTTGGCGGAGTCTGGGAACAAATAACCTGGACCCCATGGACCTGGGTTTCTCCAGTATCTGAAACCTACTGGGCCGGTGACACCGGCACCACAAACCATGATGAAGGAGTAAAGAATGAAACCGATGATGGCGATGACCTTGATGGAGGCAACCCAGAACTCGACTTCACCGTAGAACTTGACAGGGAACAAGTTGGCACCTGTGAGGATGACCCAGAAGATGGCAATCCAAGCAGCGAGTGGGACGGCGTATGTCCAGTACTCAATGATCTGACCGACAATGGAGAGCTCGAGGGCAAACGTGATGATCCAGGAGAACCAGTACATGTAACCGTTGGCGGCACCGAGAGCTGGGGAAAGGAATCTCTGGGCAAACACGGTGAACGAGGAGGTGACTGGGATGAAAGTGGCCATCTCACCAAGGGATTGTGTGACGGAGTAGGCAATGGAGGCCATGAACAAGTAGGCAATGAGGGCGTTCACAGGACCGGCATTGGCCAATGGGGTTCCGATACCGATGAACAAACCGGTACCGATGGTACCACCAAGGGCAATCATGGTGATGTGACGTGGCTTCAAGGATCTCTTGACCTCGGTCTCTCTGACGTTGCCCTCCATACCGGAGGAGCTGTGGGAGGTCTGCTTGGTCAAGTCAGCGTCCGAGTAGCTTTTACTCTGGGGCTGGGACTCCAAGTCCTTGAGCTCGTATGATGTGCCAGCGGACATTGTTGTGTTGATGGTGTTTGTTGTGTTTGAATGTGGATGTGGATGTTGATGAGAGGTTGATGGTGAGAGAAGCTGTGAGTACTTTGGTGATTGTGGGGCCGAGGCCGTTTTTATAAAGCTGGGCCAAAGGGATGACTGCGTAATGCCTCGCATTCTTATCAGTTACAAAAACACAAAATTTTTTTATAAATGGCTTCCTTTGTGCTTCCTGCACCGGAGTGTCTGTAATTACATGTACATTGTAGACTTGAGTGGTTATAACTTATGGGTGACGTTGTAGGTAACAGGCGATGCTTTTTTTTTTTTCAGCTGGGGTTTTTTTCTTTTTCACGGACACGCATGGTGCAAGTTGGAGTGGGGGAAAGGGTGGATTACGGGTGGTTTACGTGGGAAATTAGAGATGAAAATTAGATATTTGGATAGCTGAGACTCGTGGGATCACAATTATGTAAATAACAAACCATTTTCAACGAATTATAGTTCACAAAAGGACGCTATAAACCCTCGACGGCGATTTGCGGTGTCCAAGACACTTATGCGTGGAGGCCAAATGACGCACGTTTCATAAAATTATCCTCGTTTTTATGATTATGCAAAAAAAACAAGAGAGCCAAATTCAACCGCTAAGTGAAGGAACAACCGCAATCAACACCGCTAAGTGATGGAGACAGCGAGATAACCTGAGATCACCAACGCACACGATCTGGAGTGTGGAGAGAGATAAGAGACGGTGTGTGTGTGTGGATCAACACGGACAAATATGGTGCACGTCGAGACGTCGTGTTGATTTCACCATTACTGGGAGCCTTAGCAGGGGTCATCAGAGATCAGAGCCGAGAAAGCCCACTGCCTCTCAAGTCTCCCCCCTCCTTAGAGAGGCTACTTTCCAGTGCAAATTGTCTGTAGAGAATTGTGGCCTGAAGGAATTTCTTTGTAGTTTATGGACCAGTACTACAGACTACCTAGTAGTTGGCTGGGAGTTGGTAGGATCGAAGACATTACGATAGATGAGATACATGCACATAGAAGTTGAGGCTATGACCTTCACTTTGAACATGACCCTTTACACAATTGCATTCTGTAGATGAACTTCGACTGAAGATTCTTAACATGAGATCTTGGGACTTTGGATGATCTGTACTACTGTAGGGGAATTGTTATCTATCACGAGACCTATTCTGCTCTCATCATTCATGGTTTAAATTCAAATTTCAAGAGCTTCTACAGGGGTTATAGATTTAATTTTCTTGAAATTGAATTTTTCTTAACTTTTTCGCTTATTTGAAAAATTTTGTGTCATCCCACACCGCAAAAAAGCCCACACGGCGTTTGAGTGCGGCAAACGGCAGCTGTGTTCGTTTCTTTTTCCTCTTTTTCCCCACCAAATTCAATTCGCGTGACGCAATTGAGCAAGAAAAGAAGCCGCTTGACGTCCTTCAACGGCCCTTGAAATTGCTTTTTGGCCTTTTTGACGGGCCTTTTACGGGCCTTTCACGGATGTCGGTCCTCGGATGTTGGAACTTGGAAGCGCAAGAGTGAAACATTTGTATACACCCTGAAGCCAATTGTAGCGGCTTCGATCTATAACCCTATAGGAAAGTACAAGAGAGGTATATGAGGAACAACACGCCGATGTCTGACACCAATATTTGAAGATTCAGAGCAGGATTCAATCCGCATGGAAAAGAAAGATCAAGAAAGAAAAATGCCAGTGTAGAGTCACCTCCATCATGGAACATCGACTCAACGGCTTCTCTCATCGGTGTACATTCCCCAGCTAAACCAACGGCTCCGACTCCCGAGGCGGCTCAGAATTAGGGGTGAAAACCCTAGAAGCTACTACCTTCTAGTCAGACGATTGTAAGTGCTACGTGCTTAACTTCCTACGCCCAACTTCCAATCGAAGCCTTGATCATCTCTCTGATCTCTCTAGAGTCCAAAGTACGCCGTATGGGATAGGATAATGACCATAGTAACTAGATGACGATCAAGAGAAGGGTCTCGGTCCTGGGAAGCCATTGAGCGTAAGAGGATATGGGATCGAAACACAGAGGCCAGAGCGCAATTGAGTGCAGACAAGTAGCCAAGACTATCTATGTAGTCTTCAATCATGAAACTAACAAGCACTATAGTCGAGTATCCTGAACCCAGGGGTAATTTGACTCCAAAATGATCCTAGTTATGATCTCCAGGGTTGTCAATCGTAGTACCCCCAGCTGTATACTACGAACCCCTTTTGACACATTCACCACTGTGTGTCCCGAACCAGGAGAACTCTAGGCGAGAAATAACAACAACGGAAAAAAAAAGTGACCCGCTCCGTTGCAGGACGTGTGCCAAAAAATCCGCCAAATTTCTCCGTTCAGGCCCGTTCCAACCACGTCAAAGAGCCAATCGAAGCTCCACACACATACAAAACGGCCCGTAGAAGGCCCCAAATACATCATGGTGCGCCAGTGGACTCATACACACCCAGACACCTCCCATAGTTAAGCTCATCGGGCGCATACCTGAACCGGTGAGCCTCTCCGTTTACTATTTAGCTATTGCCGCTTCTGGGCCAATCAGCTCACGAGTCACGACTCACAAGGTTAGAGCTGTTAGTATGTATGCTACCTAGCTAAGCACTCACTGAGCAGCACTACAGAGGTGTTACAAGATGGTCCGCCGAAACAGAAAGGGCACCAGAGGGGAAAAAATGACACATGAGGGGCGGGTGAAGCAATAAAAGCACACCGTCCCGCTGTTCTTGTCCTCACACTGGCCAAATCTAATCCCATCACACATCACATACAGTATGCTCCCCGACATCGAGAAGAAGGCCGGATCGTCCGACATTCAACTCAACACACTCAGCTTGGACGGCCAGGACAGCTTCCAGCCAGCATCCACGAATTCGAACTCCACATCGACTGGCATCTCCACCAAGAAGTCTGTTGGTTCTGACGATGTGGAAAACGGTCAAGTGAAAGACACACAAGTCAAGAGAGCCCTCAAACCCCGTCATGTCTCGATGATTGCCCTCGGTGGTACCATCGGAACAGGTCTCTTCATCGGTTTATCATCCCCAATCTCTCTTGCCGGCCCTGTGAATGCCCTCATTGCATACCTGTTCATGGGTTCCATCGTGTATCTCGTCACACAATCCCTTGGTGAGATGGCCACTTTCATCCCAGTCACCTCCTCGTTTACAGTGTTCAACGCAAGATTCCTCTCACCGGCACTCGGTGTCGCCAACGGTTACATGTACTGGTTCAACTGGGCAACCACTTTCGCCGTGGAACTGTCTGTCATTGGACAGGTCATCGACTACTGGACCGATGCTGTCCCACTCGCTGCTTGGATCTCCATCTTCTGGGTCATCATCACCGCTATCAACTTCTTCCCCGTGAAATTCTACGGTGAAATCGAGTTCTGGGTCGCCTCCGTGAAAGTCATCGCCATTGTCGGGTTCATCATCTACTCCTTCATCATCGTGTGCGGTGCCGGGAAAGAAGGCCCTATTGGGTTCAGATACTGGAGAAACCCGGGTCCATGGGGTCCAGGTTACCTGTTCCCAGGCACTGCAAAGGGAAGATTCCTCGGTTGGGTCTCCTCACTGATCAACGCCGCCTTCACTTACCAAGGTACTGAGCTTGTGGGTATCTCTGCCGGTGAGGCCAAGAACCCAAGAAAGGCCGTCCCAAGAGCCATCAACAAGGTCTTCTTCAGAATCCTGTTCTTCTACATCCTCTCGTTGTTCTTTGTCGGCTTGCTCGTTCCTTACGACGAACCAAGACTCTCATCGGAAGAGTCCTACATCGCCTCTTCTCCATTCATCATCGCCATCGAGAACGCAGGCACCAAAGTGCTCAACCACATCTTCAACGTCGTGATCCTCCTCACCATCATCTCCGCTGCCAACTCCAACGTCTACGTCGGTTCTCGTATCCTTTACGGTCTGGGTATCTCCGGAAACGCTCCAAAGTGCTTCACATATACATCCAAGCAAGGTGTCCCTATCTACGGTGTCATTGCAACCTCTGCTATGGGAGCCCTCGCTTACCTCTGCACCACTGCTAAGGCCTCTGTTGGATTCGACTGGCTTGTCAACATCACCACCGTGGCTGGCTTGTTCGCTTGGTTCTTCATCTCATTGTGTCACATCAGATTCATGCAATGTCTCAAACATCGTGGTATCTCCAGAGACGATTTGCCATTCAAGGCCCACTTCATGCCCTATGGTGCCTACTACGCTGCGTTCTTCGTCTTCATCATCGTCTTCATCCAAGGTTACGACGTGTTCTTCGACTTCAACGCCTCTGGATTCTTCACCGCTTACGTCTCAGTGATCCTCATGGGTGTCTTGTGGATCGGTTGTCAGTTGTACTACAAGGGCAACTGGTGGTTGTCTTTGGATGAGATTGATATCGATACCGATAGAAGAGAGATCGATAACATTGTGTGGGAAGAAGAAGCCCCAAAGAATATCTGGGAAAAGTTCTGGCTCGTACTGGCCTGAATTCACCCTCATCTTATATAGTTACGAACCGTTACGACCAGTTGTTTTAATATTATCATCAGTATTACATTTCATAACCAACTATTAACATCTATAGCGTAAACAGTTTCTCTGTTCCACTCATGCAGATCCACCCTTATTATCTTCTTCTTCTTCTTCTTCTTCTTCTTCTTCTTCTTCCTCAGCCACGGCCTTGGTTGGTGAAGCCGGTGCAGATCCATTTTCCTCTATGATACCTTCCTTGATTTGTCTTCTTCTTAAACGTTGTTGTTGTCTCAACATCTGTACTGACATCGCAGGTTCTTCCAATGGACCGTCCGTTGAAGTGCCTGCACTTCCTTTCAAGATTTGCAACATATCACGGGCTCTTTGGGCAATGTCATCATTACCTAACCCACCGTCAGTCTCAGTAACAGAAGACCCCACACCACCAACATCCGTATTAAAGCCCTATTTGCTTGGTGATTGATCTCCTTCATCTCCAGAGTCATCACCACGATCATCTCCGGATGTGGACTTGGATACAGCAGCAGCAGCAGCGGCTTCCGACTGTTTCAACTTCTTCAAATGTTCACGTGCCTGTGCTCTCTTTCTTGCACTCGAAGCACCACCTTTGACGAAACTCACAGACTTCAATTGCTCCAAATAGGTATCAACCAAGTTCTCACCTTGTTCTTCACTGTTGTTGTCATTACTCGAAGAAGCCTTGGTCGCCTCCAGCATCTTCTTACGTTGTTCATAGATCCTCTCTTCCTCCTCTCTCTTTATGTTCTCATCACGAGCCTTCTTGTACTCTTGTACGAAATCGGCAAACTTCTTGAAGAAAGAGTTCTTGGCAAACGAATCACTCGTATCTTCACCAAAGTATCTCATCAGCTTGTCAAACTCCATCATAGTGATGTTGGCCTGATCTTTCAACAAATCTGCCTTACGCTTGGCTTCGGGTAACACGGGCAACACCTTGGAGAGAACTTTGTCATTTGGATGGAAGATAGAAGAATCACTCAATTTACCAACATCAATGGAGGCCTGTAGGTTTTTGACACTGTTGGTGAAATCTCTTGCGTCGTTTGCCAGTTGTTCCACGGAAAGCTTCACAACTTCAACGGCCTTGTCAAGTTCAGAGATGAACTCCTCATGCTCTGGGAATGCCTTTCTGATGATCTTCTCAACGTAGTGCAAGAAAGTCATAGAGTTCTTGTCATCCTTCATGAAGGTCAATCTCTGCAATGTACTCAACTTGAAACCTTGAGCTTTCTTGGAGTTATCGTTCATGTAGTTACCAACGGCCAAGATGATGTCAAACACTTTTCTCAAGTGTTGAGCGTTCTGAATACTTTCAGTGGCTTCATCAATGGATCTCAACTTCTTGACCAAGTCACCGTAGTCCTTCTCATATGTGGTAACCACCCTCAATGCTCTCATTCTTGAAGACCAGTAGTCCTGCAAATTGTAGAACAACTCCAAGTAGATGCGATCAGATCTGTCCAACTCATTAGGATCCTTCTCCGGCTTCTTCTCAGATCCACGAGCCCAGATAGTTCTGTATGGTTCCAAGTTTCTAGCAAGGTTGTTTGGAACTTCACACAACTCCTTCTTACCCAAGAACTCAACAACGCCTTCGGCTTCCAACACAGAACGATCACATCTGAGGATCTTGTTGACCAGTTGTTCTTCACTAAGTGAGTTGAAACTGTGCAAGTTGATCTGGATTTGTTGGGAGACATCTTTAGGCAAGAACGTGATCTTGGCGGCCTCACCTGGCTTACGCTTGGTGATCTGTTTGATCTCCTTAGCAGGGAAGATTCTCTCCAACTCATCAAAGATACCACGGTTCATCAACTCCTCTGCAATCTCATGAGTAGGAGAAGCGGATTCCCAGAAGGAATTCTCAGTGGATTCAATTTTCTCCCAGTGCAACTGTTTAAGTTTTTTCTTTGGTCTTGGATAACTGTCAAACAGAGATGGGGATTGAGGAAGCAGAGGGCTTGCGGTAACAGAACGGCTTTTGGCAGAAGGGAATGGAGGAGGAGGCGGAGGTGGAGGAGGTATACCTGAACCAGGTGGTGGAGGAGGAGGTGGTGGTGGTGGAGGTGGAGCACCAGAACCACCCAAGAATGGAGGAGGCGGAGGAGGTGGAGGTGGCAGTGGACTGGCTGCGGATGGTGATGGCGATGTAGATGAAGATCTGGAGAGGAGCTCTGGAAGAGGCGGAGGAGGCGGTGGTGGAGGGGGAGGAGGAGACGAGGATGAAGAACCAGTGCTCAACTCTGCAAGGAAAGGTGGAGGTGGAGGCGGCAGCGGAGCCGCTGATGATGAAGAAAGAGACACACTGGATGTGGTTTCGACTTCCTTTATCGAAGGCAGAGCTGGGTCAGACGGTACAGGAGCAGGTTCAGCAGTTGAAGTAGATGGTGTCTTACCTGCAGCTTTAACGGAAGTTGAAACCGTGGCATGACTCTGAACTTCATCTGCTTCAATGGTCTGTTCAGCAACATCAGATGGAGAGGATGAGATGAGCTTCTTCTTCTGATGTTTGGCCTTAGCGGTTGGTAAGACATTATCATCATCATCATCATCATCATCATCATCATCATCACTCTCACTTGCCTCATCATTGGAATCAGCTCGGACTTTCCCAACTGAGGACGACAACTCCTTGAGGAAGTCAGGCTGGAATCCTTGACTTCTCTTGATCTTGTCGGAAATCGATGGTCGGTAGCTGAAATCTGGCTTCTCCACTTTCTTTTTGCCTCTCATGTACTTGGCTTCAAGATTTTCAAGGAAAGAACCAGAAGGCGGACGATTGGATTGTGTCTTCTCAGCATCAAGTTTGGACTATAACGTCTGACTCAACTTCTCGATCTCATCCATCTCAGCCATCAAATCACTCGTTGAAGCCTTTGGATCTAATGAACGGTACCCATCGGTGGCCTCAGCAGTAGCATCGAAATCGATATCAAGATTCTGGAACTTTGTCTGTAGTTCTCTGAGTCTGTCCATGGCCATGAGCTTCTGCTTCTCCATCAGCTCTTTCTGCTTAGCATCAACGTCAAACTTGAGAATCTCATTGGATTGAGACTACAGAGCCTCCAGATGACTCTTTAGTTCACTCAGCTTTCTGAGATCCTCTCTCTTCGGAGATCTGGTGACAGCTGGTGGCTTCTCTGGTGATGCTTGCGTGGAAGTTGGCTGTGATCTTTGACGTTCTTCAAAGTTTGTCATCTCCAGTTCTCTAGCCTGTTGTTCGATATCCTCCATTTGACTTCTCAATGCTCTCAATCTGGTATTTGGCTCAACATTGGTTCCATAACGCTTGGTCTCTTGCCTTAGCTGATTCTTCTTCTGCGACAATTTACCCTTGAGTCTGGATACCAGTTCGCTCTTACCGTCCGATGGAGCTGAATCGTTCACAGTGTTGAGCAAGATCAACATTTCTCTCATCTCAAGCTCTTGTTCATGCTTTTCGAGAATTCTCTTTCTCTTCACCTCTTCGAGCTCTTGAGCCAAGTTCTCATTCAGCCTTCTCTGCTTGGTGAGAATGACTTCCTGCTCCTTGAGTTCATTTGTCAACTTTGTCAGCATACCATCTGTACCTAGGGATATCTGTCTGGCAAGTTCATCACGCTCAGAAATGGCTTCCTCGGCTTTCTTCTTGGCTTCTTGTGCCTCCTTGATAGCACGACGAGCAGTGTCATCTGTATGAAGCCCATCATACAACCTGTTGATGGCAACGTTCAACGCCGAATCATCGTTATACGTGGAGCTCAAATTGGAGATCAAACCATCAACCAAACGAAAAGACCTCACAAACTCTGCACTGTCTGGAGTCTTGGATGGATCAGCCTGATATAAGAACCAATGTTGAATAGCAGAAACGAAGTAGTCTTCAGACTCGGTGTTCTGGATTGTACGCCAAATGTTCTGAACCAACGACACGGGATCATTGAAGTCGACTTTATCACCAATCTTTCTTGCCATCAACAATGCCTCGTGATCTTCAGCTTCAGACTCCTCATATTCACGAATCTTGTCATCAATCAAGTCGTTCTGTAAACTGTGCAACTTTTTGAAGATCTTTTGGATACCACTTGCTTTGAAAGAGGACCGTATATGTGTTCTAAGGTCAAGATCGGATGCACCTCTAGCCAAAGTGTTGACAAGGATAACAGTGGATAAGGAGTATTCAATCAATTGTGATTCACCAGTGGCTTTCAACTCATCACTGGCACCCACCATGGAACCCATCTTACCTCTTCCATCCAAAGTCTGTTGTACCACTTTGAGCCATTGTTCATACTTGTTCATGTTTGAGACATTAGCAGAAGCCACATCAGTGCTTCTCCTATCCAGTGAGCGTGCCTGGAAGTGAATGTTTTCACCAGCTTGACTGAACATAGCATGACGAACTTGTTCGTAACCTTCAGGTGGCTCGAAATGTGCAAGGAAGATCAATAGGTCAGTTGCCAGTTTCCTCGTCATGAGTTTCGTTGATAAGAGAGCACCCATGATTGCTGGTACAATGATCTTGCGTTCCAAAGAGTAGATAGCACCTCTCTTGTTGTTGATGATGGTCTTCAAACATCTGATGATGGTAGTTTCTCTCTCCAAGAAGTCCTCAGTGATCAGATCTGAAGTGGAACGGGTATGAAGCTGCTGGAGGACATTGGCAAGGGCAACTGGACCTTGGGCATTGATGAACTGATTCACCCAGTCGACTGGTTCTGTTCTTAAACTGACCCAGAGGTTACCCAACTGAGCAGATGTGATAGATCTGTCCATCAACAAACGAACGTATGACTCAGGGGAAGAGGGGCTTTCACCACTCTTACGCGTTCTCTCTTGCTTCTTGCGTTCTGAAAGGGCATCCTGATAAATCAACATCCACTTCTTTTGAATAGGGTAGTCCTTCATCTGTTGCTTAGCGGCTTCTGGAAGGGACTTGAAGTCACGTTTCGTCATCAAGTTATCGAACATCTCATCGATCTTCCAGCTCTCCTTGGGTTGTTCTAGATGGAAATCTTGATCGAACTCCACGCTTTTCTGTTGTGGATGGAAATGGTGATGAGATGTAGATGGTGTGAGGTTGGATGAGTTGCTTGTCGTTATCCTTGAGAGTCCCGTCTTCTTGTTTGGAGTTCTGTAATCATCGGTGTTCCACACTGAAGATCTGCGAGAATGTGTTGGAGACGGTGGTTGAGTGTCGTAACCCGAGTAGTTTGTGTTGTTCAAGGTGGTTGACTTGCTGAGACCCAATGAGTTCTTGGACTGTGACGACTGGGTGGAACTGACGCTGGGCTGTCTTCCCTTTTTCATCGACAGTAGCGGCTCATTGAACTGTGAACCTTGTTGTAGACTTGGAGTAGAGACTTCTCGTTGCATCTGTTGCTGATGAAGGACTTGTTGTTGTAGTAGATCGGCAGATCTACGGCCCTGGTTCAGCGTCACACTGTTTGTCTGGAGCAGCTGTGGATTGGATATGTTGTAGTTGTTGGAGGTGGAATGCAAAGATCCAGATTCATCAATTGTCGTACGGGAACTCTTACTGGATAATTTCCTGAAGTTGGATAACAGCGAGCTGCTGCTTGACGACTTGTGTGGCGATGTAGACACCGTCGCGTCGCTGGTTGTGGATCGCACGGAACCAGAGCGCCTCGATGGCTCCTGATCTGGCCGCTTCCTCATTGTGTGTCAGTTGTCAGAGGGGAGACCAGGGATAGCGATCAGATGAATTGTACGATAACCGCTGGGTGTGCGTGGGTGTTGGGTTGAGGATTGGTGTTGATGAGTGGAGGGAAGATGGCGGGCTTCGAGAATGCCAGATGCTACCCGTGCACAGGCGATGATATGTGGAAGCTGTGCAGAGAATACGAGAAGAAAAAGCCCTTTCCCAGTTGCGAAACCAGCGATTGCGGGGCACTCAGCGGCAAGATCGGTGTGTGAGTGGGTACGATGGGAAGTAGCGTTGAACTACGTCAGAGTTACCGCCTATAATTAGCGTGTGCTTTGTTTCGGCTCTTTTTGTTTTGGTCCAACCGGCAACTGCCAACTGCCAACACCATTGAAATCGCGGACGCCCCATTAAGCTTCTGTAGTGGAACGGACGTGTCAATAAGAATATTGGAACCGCTCAGTACGGTCGACAGAAAAGCAGCACTGCACAAATCGCGCGTGTCACCAAGAGTCGCTGGAATCGGACAAACGATCGTTCCCGCCGGACACTTTCATCTCTGCTTCATTGTCCCACCAGACCGATCCAGCAGCCCGTGAAGTGCGCATTAGTGGAACTCATAACTGTTCTCGTTTCAGTTTCTTGATATCACGAGGACCGTCTTACCCGCTATTCCAGAGAAGCCGCGCTACACACCGTAAGAGCTCTGCACATTTAGACAAGAAACCGAATCGACCACTCTACGACCGAAGACGCGTCGCTATCTGAAAAGCTGGACGCCCACTGATACACACAACCACCACCAGCGGCAAACACACACCGGAGATGGAACAGCCTTCCGGGACATCCATCATGGAGGAAGAGAACAAACGAGTCTCCATGCAGGTGACGTCGTTGTCCACGCAGCTCATCGAGTCCATCGAGAAGCAGAGCAGTTTGGAGAGAAGACTGGGACAACTCGAGAGGGAGAACGCTTAGCTCAAGGCACAGTTGCAAGAGCGTGAGAACATCGACAAGAGAAACAGAATCCTAACGGTCGAGAACAAGGAGCTTATGACACGTGTCAGCGGCCTGGACGAGAAGCTCAAGTCCGAGACACAGCAGAAGGTCGATGCCCTCGATACAGTGAAGAAGCTCGAGTCAGAGATCACTGAGTTGTCTGCTACATTGTTTGAGGAGGCTAACGTGCTTGTGAGTAAGGCAAGACACGAGACAGCTGCTTTCCAGGACAAAAATGAAAAGCTTATCGCCCAATTGAGAGAGAAGGACAATGTCATCGAGGAGCTCCAAGGGCAGCTCAGGTTGCTGAAGGACATGCTGCACGACAGAGACCGTGACTCTGAAAACAACTCGATAGCCGCAGCAACTGGATCAGATACTCTCAACACAAGCAGCAGCGACGTTGCCTCACTCCCTCAGAAACAGATCATCTACTCACCTATTGTTGATGCGATCAGATACGATCTAAAGATGTTCGGCGAGTTCAAGAAGTTCCTGAAAACTATCAACGACTACGACTCCCTCAAGGACTCAGACAGCAGGTTCATCAAAAAGCTTTTGTTAGACGATGTTGACCCAGCGTTGAGATTGGACTCTGCTCCGGGAATCAGCTACTTCAACAGAAAGCAAACCACTACGGCAATCATCGATGGAAGAGTCTCCATCGAGCCTGTTTCAGGAATCAACGAGACTTACAGACTGAACTTCCAGAACGATAAGACTGAAGACTCAGAAGTCCAGTCAAACTTGTACTCTTACCCAAAACACAGTCCACCAGTTGCAATCCCTCAGCCATGTTCGTTCTGTGGAGAGAACCGTGATGATATCCTTGAGCACTCCAGACTCTACACAATGAAAGTGTTTGCCAAGCAAGACTCTTCCAGCAACATCACCAGTGTTTCATCCAACACTACTGCCTCTTCATAGCTGGTTTCCCACCGTTACCCACTGTGCTCATACTGTCTGATCAGATTAAGAAGCACATGTGAACTCTTTGCCTTCTTGAGATCATTGAAGACCGCCTGGAAGTTGAACGACGAAGTGCTTGTCAAGAAGGCTTGGGTGGAGGTCTCAAGACTCAGATCGAAGTTATTCTGGGCCAAACTCGGAGTCTGGGACGTTGAGAAGAACATCGTCACTACAAGAATCACACCAAGTACGGACGATCTAGTATACAGATCGATGTTGGCCACTGTGGATCCATCGAGACTTGCAACCTATAGCTCTACTGAGTCACTGAACGAGAAGAGATCATCGGACGTCTCGATTTTGACCGGTTACAAGTCTTCACCTCTTGCAAACTAGGTCCCACAAAGTCCTCAGCGCACAGTGCTCACAACACCACCAACTCCCGTGAGGTCTGAAGACGTGGTGGAGGATACATCATCATCAATCCCATCGGTTGAGGAGACATTAGAAACTCCAAAGACACTTGACCCTGCTAAGGGACAGCAGACACCAGTCGAGACAAAGGCAGAGACAACGACAGAGATAAAAGCGGAGACTAAAAGTGATGAGGATGATGACGTTGACGACATTATCGGAGACTACTCACACGACGAGTCCGATGAGGAAGATCAGTCGTCTCCAACACAAGACACTACTGAGACAACACTTGCAGACAAGACCAATGAGTTGAAGATCACCACCGACAGTGACAGACCACAAGATGCCCTACTGGACTCTGAACAGTCAACACCAGTGGTTGACAAATTCCTGACTTCGTCGTCCGTTGCTACACCGGTAGCTGAATCAGATGGGTTTGACTTTGAGAAGAAATCATCATCGAACACTCCAACAAAGAAACCAGTGGATGGAAACACCTCTAACGACAACGATACAACAGAAGATGACGAGGATTTTGTCGATGCATGAAATTGTATATGTGATATATATATAAGAAAAGACCTCATTTGCATAGCTTTGTTTGTAGATCATTCGTTCAACGCAGCAAGCTTCTCCTCCATACTACCTAACATCCCACTCAACCCTCTCAAGAGACCCATCACTTCGGCATCCAGTTTCTCTGTAGAGTACTAGGAGTCAACGAAGATGCTCATATCCAACGAAGGTGGTGCAAAGTTGGCAATCGTCACAGTGTTTCCCTTTGTGTTGTTACCATCAATTCCTTGGAGATCCGCAGGTGATGCTCCATTAGATCCCAATCTTTGACCCAACAGGTGTGAGAGGTTCGGTGGCTATGTTGAACCAGAAATGGTGAGTTTACGCTTTGGGATCACCGATGCCGGAGCGGAGTTAGCGGCTGTGACGGATGGTGTTGGTGTTGCCTGTGTAGTACTAGCGGATGACGATGCCTGAGTGGCAGATGATGTGGATGGTTGGAGAGCAGGAGCGGAGTTGGAGTTGTTGTGTGGGTTCTGCTTCTCCGTAAGTGGTGTCATGGCCATTGGAACGTTGGATACGTTTACACCGAATTGGTTGACGTTATCATCATGCTCTTCAAGGTTGGAAGTGGAGTGAAGAAGCTTAGGGAACGAGGCAGTGGTTGGTGTAGGCATCTGCAAGCGGAGGTTCTGATGGTTGCGCCTTAGGCTCTTGGAGTTTGAGCCAGCTGAAACTGTAGTGTTGGCACTAGATGAAGAGGTGTTGGACATCTGGGAAGCCTGCGAGGATGGTGGCTGTGAGATGGATTGTTGCAAGGCATATGAAGACGAGTTGAGAGCTGCATTCAATGGCTGAAGGAGTGGAGATGGGTTGTTTGGAGACTGAATTGCCTTCATGGACAAGTTTGACTTGGATGGTGAAGATGTGACGACATTTAGCTTGGAAGGAGATGAAACACTGTTGAGTTCTCTCTTTGGCGATGGTGTTGAACGTGGAATAGGCGGTGGCATCGCTGACTAGCTGTTTGATGCTGTTGCGGTGGTAGAAGATGTAGAAGTGGCATAAGTTTGTGCTGATGGTAGTGGTTGGGAGTGTGTGGATGTCTGTGAAAGGTTTGACACGCTTCCAGGCATCGTAGGTCTTCTCTGCAAAGTTGGATCCATCTGCTTGCGATTTCCTTCCAGAATTGCAGCTGAGGATTGAGTGTGCATAAGTGTGTTTGCCCTGGATCTCGATCTCGGAGGAGCCTCTTCCTTTGGGGTAGGTTCGATATCATCCATGTTAGGGATCTCGATCTCAACGATCGGTGTTGGAACTCTTGGTGTCGTGCTCTTGGGCGTCATGCTTGACATAGGAACGTGGAGCGCCAAGGACGATGGGATTCTTGGAAGCTCGATATGTTGCTGCTCCGCTTCTGGTTCATCTTCCTCGTTGAACTCCGGGTTCTCTTCGAAGAGGTTGAGAAGCGATTTAGGGGCCTCTTTCCTGTTGATGGTACCACTCGCCTTGAGCGTGGACGCCACGTTGTTGTTATACGTGATGGTGTTCTTGTTGTAAGTGATGTTCGATGTGCCAGTGAAATGGGAAGCTGTGTGTACAAACCCAGAAGCCCCGCCTTGGTATCCCGTCATGAACTCGTCCACACCATCGTCATAGTCGCCGTGGTTGTGGTTGTCCACGTTGAAGTAGTCATCTCCTCCTTCGTTGATGTTCAGGTTGGCCAAGTTGATGTCGTTCTCCATGATGTACTCGTTACTGCTTAGTGAGTCGAAGTCCCATTTCACCTCCAACTCGTTCTCTTCCGGTTCGTCCTCTATGTTCATGATGATGCTTTCCCTTGAGGATCTCTTCTCTCTCCACAGCAAGTAGCGCGAGATCAGTTCCTTGAGTAGCGATGTCGGTGAGTTCTTGTGGTATTTGACAAATTTGGACTTGAGTAGTTCCTCAGCACTCTGTCTCTCTGTAGGATTCTCATCCAGACACAGAGCGATGATCTCTTTCAGAAGCGAAGAGTACTGCATACCTTCCAGTCTAGGAGGCTTGGATTTGGTGATGAGTTGCATGGCACGCAACGCTTCCTTATCACAGTACGGTGGGTTACCAGTGGCGATCTCATATATGGTGATACCCAATGACCAGATGTCTGCCTTAACGTCGTAGGAAGTGCCCTCCATGATCACTTCAGGGGCCATCCAGTACGGTGTGCCCGCCATGGTGTTTCTCCTGAGGTTTGTGGACGTCAGCTGTGCAGCCACACCAAAATCACAGAGCATAACACGTCCCTCGTTGGTGATGAGAACGTTGGCAGCCTTGATATCTCGATGGATGACGTTCTGCTTGTGGATGTACTAGAGTGCCACCAACAGTTCTCGCACGATGACACCGATGTACTTCTCGTCAATCTTTCCCGGCTTCAGGAGAGTTCTCAGAGATCCACCAGCGCAGTAGTCCATGATGATCCATAGCTTGGTGCCGTTGAGATATGAGCCGTAGTAATGTGTGACGTTTGGGACGTGTTTGAGATGTGACAAGAACTGAATCTCCATCTGGACGTCTTTCACCTCATCTTCCGACGTGTCCAAATTCAGCACTTTAATGGCGTAAACCTGCTTGGTGGCTCTGTGTATACCCTTGTATACCACACCGAACTTTCCTCGGCCAATCACCTCAGTTCGCTTGTATATCTGTGAAACGTTTGACATTTGGTGCTGCTTTGATCACGTAGGTGTATTGCCAGATCAGCGAGTATATTGAGGGTGTTTGGTGATGAATGTGTGATGAGTAGTTCGAATGTCACTTGAATGAGTCGTTTGTGTGGTTATCAGATAGAATTAGTGCGAATGTGCGTTGTTGATGGCGTTCCTGATCTTCTCTGTGATGTTGTGAAGTTGTGAAAGTATGAAGCTCGCTTTTGATCTGAATGGAAAAGACTGTGTTGCCCCAACCAGATGAAGGCACATACTGTATACCATATAAAATTTTCGCGAAAAACGTTACCCGGCCAAATCCCCACGAATGCGTTTGATGTTGGCCCCTTGATAAGATAAGCTTTGAAGCAGATCTCTGATGATCTATGGGTGAGTAGGTGAGTACACAGGGGAGCAGCACCCTCATGAATCAAGTCAGAGTTCAACTGGCGAAGTATGCTGTATTATATTTTCTGGATACCACTCTTTAGACCCCCTTGGTCATCAAACTTCAGATTTCTGGCATTCCTATCATGGGTTAAACGATGAAACAGCATGACTCTTAAGCGACCAGCGACCCCTAGAATACAGCTCGGGGGTATTTGAAGAGCCGATTCTCATCTTCTTTCTACCGTCAAATTCCACCCATACAATCACTTATATACTACCTACCATCTACCATACTCATGAACAAACTGAAGAAGCCCAAGAGTGATCATCAATCCAGTTTCCCAGATCATCATCTTCGAGCTTTGACTGCGATGAGCTTCAATTGTTCCATAAGATTCCATTTCGCGTATGAAAAAAAAAGTTCTAGAAAAACAGCGTGCTAGGGGGAAAATTCAGAGTGCCTCCGTCGCCGCAAAACTGCCAGCGCTAGAAAATCCCAGTTCGCGATGACGTCAAACCGGCTCGCTGATTTCGAAAATTGAGACCCAGACTCTGGCAAATTGATATTAGACCCTAGACTCAAAGCGGCAGGACCTGGGTCTCAAAATTGATAGGAGAAAAAAAAAATAGGTAGTATAGTAGTATAGTGGAGTATTATTTTCATTGGGAGTAATGAAGCAAATCCGGGTTCTTCGAGATTACCTGGGATATAGCTCTTTCATGCACTCATCAATCGAAAACAGGTCTAAACTTTACTCAAATATGATGAGAAATTGGTGTGTATGTTGCATTTGGCTTGCTCCAAACCGAATACAGCATATATTTCCGGTGGTAGCTGTATTACTATTTTGTGGAAACCAAATAAAATTAATCCAACTCATTCATTTGTTTTGTCGCGACCGAACATTTATATGCTCCGGAGCATTTGAAGTTGACTTGATTTTACAATTCTCTCTTGCCGGAAGCAATGAAGGAAATGCAATGATTTAGAGATTATCTGGGATTTAGTTCTTCCAAGCACTCATTCAATGAATTGGAAGGGATATATTTCAATCAAGGATGATGGACTAGTCTACTGCCGCTCGTATTATTACTATTTTGCCGAAGCCAGATACACTTAGGTTCTGATCAAGTATTTATTTTGTCGCGATAGAACATGTGGTGAAGAGTAATTTTGAATTTCACACTTAATCTCAATCTATGATAAAGCTACTAATTTGAAAAAACATAATAATCTGGACATGATTGATGATAGTGTTTTGTTGCGGCTGAACTCTAATGCCTAGTGAGGGCCGTTATGTTTTCATGGATTTGAATACTTTCTGGTCGATATCTCCCACATCTCAAGTACCATGTTCTATTGATACGATCTGATGGCTTTTTTTCTTTTTGGATTTGGGACTGCATGAAGCGTTTTAGTATTGTGAAAAATCAAGATAGTAGCTGCACCGCGATGAGAAATTACTTTACTGTACCGCGGCTAGTGTCTTGACACTTCAAGTATCAAGCTTGATCAAGTGAAATTCAGTTGCAGTACAAAGTAAGTTTAGATGTTAATCATGTAATTGTAGAGGACCTAGGAGCAATTGCAATACGTCTAGCTACCCTCTAAAACTCTTGGTTTGTCAAAGTAACGATCGAGAGATTTTGTTGGGTGGCGTTTTGTTAATATACTTCTAATCGCTAGTATTAATGCCGTTTGAAATCTTAGATTGATCAGAAAATCAAATTTCAAGTTATTGAGGATGAAACAATTCAGCGAACTACGCGAACGAATAAACTGGGCGTGATAATTTTATGCCGCGACCATTTCTCGAATTGAGCAAATCACTAATTAACTTTTTCATGTTTACACATAATACACACACAAAGATTAACATCAGCCAATCTCATCACCCTTCGAATTCATAACATCAATCGCTAATGTCGAATCCCATCGCCAACATCGACTCGTTGTGGGACCTTTTTAATGCTGCACCGCAAAGTATCCAAGAGAGCTTCAGGGCTCAGTTGCTCGAGCAAAATTTAGGTCCTCCAGCACCCGAAGCCTCTACATCTACCGACGGTGCTCAGATGGATGACATTGCAACAGAGTGCACTTTACCCGTAAATGTCACCACAGAGCCTCTTCTTGAACCAACGCTTCAACATCCAAGTAATGCTCAATCTACCTCCAACGCCAACCCCTCCTCTCTTGACACTGACCAAAGACTTTCCCACTCTCCTACTACCCCAACGACAGACACCTCAGAAGAGCACGAAGAAGGGCAAAATGAGGTTCCAACACTGCCAAGTCTCGATATCGATTATGAAGCGATCTCCGACGGTGAGGAAGACGATGCTCTCGATGACTTACCAACAGGAATCTCTACAGTTATCAGGGATACCACTGGAGTTATAGTCGATGTTGTCGTCGAGACTTCTGCTAACACGCTAGAGAGTTCAATGCATCTAAGTTCTTCCCATTTGAAAGATTTGCTACTACGAAATTATGATGACATCGAAGCAGTCTTCAAAACAGGTGCCCTTTTCAAGACCGAAGCGCTACTGGTGAGAGCCGCGATGTTCATATACACACTACGGAGATCGATATTGTTCCAGATACACAAGACCAGGTTGACTGAGACAGCAGTTGTGCCACATCCTACGAAGTCTGAACAAAAGTGTACTCAGATAACTAGGGAATTCTCTTGTTGTGATTGTGACAAAGTCTTGTTCAAGTCACTGAAACTTACGGACAAGTAGGGAGACATCGTTGGACACAAACTACGCTTAATGTCCCAGGTACACGTTTGTGAGAAAAAACAGATCATCAAGAAGCTCAACACCCTCACCACCAAGAAGATCCAACGTTACATCAAATGCCATCGTCTTACTGGAACAGATGCCCAAGACCATGCGACAAAAACCCAGCAGAGGTATGGTCGAATGATCACGAAGCTTTCTCTCTCCAACAACAACGCAGCGTTGCTCCTGTTCTACAGACTTCATGGTCATCGGAATTTCCATTTCTGCAGAACTTTCTCTGTGATGCTCGATCTTTTGTTTGCAGCTAGAGGTTCTGGTGTGGCAGACGCAATGGAGCTACACAAGGCCAATTATAGGGCCTAGCGCCACTATCTCATGCAGGTCTGTTCTGGACTTTTCCTTCACATCTACAACGCCACTGCATATGCTACCCTGAAGGAGATAAAGGATGTTTTTGACTATCCAGAAACGGAAGCTGAAGGAGACGCAGGATTGCTTATCTCATAGCATGAGCTTAGACGAAGAGTTGAGTCGAGTGTTTCGGTGCATATCTCTAGACACCCATTGGTTGTCAACAGACAAGACGAGAGGTACATGTCATTTCTAGCACCATTGATGGTCGGACTTGATGAAACTGCAATGGTATTTTTGCTTCTCAAAAACGGAAGCATCGTCTGCTCACCCTCTGCTTCACATATGAAAGCGGCAATCCACATGGAGTACTAGAAAGCATTCAGTGTCGACCACAGAGATCCAAGGCTAAGGCGGATTATGGGTTACAGTATTGTGGGTAATGCAGAGGCCCAGGAGCCCACTGGTGATATCATAGTGGACCCAGCACCGTCCACTGAACAAAGAGTGGCTGAAATTGCGGCTAGGGCAGATGTGACGCTGGAGGAAGCTGAAAAGAGATATGCAAACATACAAAGCAAGGAGAACAGTGACGGTGTGTTGGAACATGACTTCGATCCTAACGGTGTTCTCAGCACAATCGGTGACTACGCAGAGTTCCCCCAAATGCCACCAGCTCAACAGTTGAAAGATCCGAAGGTTCTCACAGAAGAGCAACAGCAGTTGCTTGATGAGCTTGTTTCTCTGCAATCACTAGCAGAAGTTGAAGCGGTATACGTCATGACGAAATCTCTGATCAACTTGGCGGAAACGTCGAATTGTAAAGGCCAACCTCTACTGGAGATGCTAACAACAGGTGCCGTATCGATGGATTGCTGTCACCTCAAACCTCCTATTGGTGCTTCTACCACATAGTTCTGCACATTATACGACTCAGTGGTTTTGACGTGTGCTGGAAAGTTGTTACCACTTTTGTTTGCATTCGGGCACTCCGAGAACAGCAATGCTTGGGCCTGCTTCCACTCAATCCAAAAAGTGGTACTGCAGAAGTATTTTCTTCCAACAACTACCAATCATCATGACGATTTCCTATCTGCTGCTTACAACCCAGGGCGGTTAAGTGTCCACTTCACCTCAGACGCTGCTCATTCCCAGCGCAAAGCCTTATCACAGGTTTGGTGTGAAGAGCTCATACGTGGTAGTGTTACATTTGCCCTTTGCTATGTGCACTTTAAGGTCAATTTGAAGCTGCACTCACGGAACAAAGCACTCGCAACCGAGCATCTATTGAAGGTACTACACTCCCTCAATCCTCAGGAAGTACAAGCAAGCTTGGAAGTACTCAAGAGTAATATGAGCGAGTGTTCTAGATCAACGGACACATTCAAGGTCTTGGATGCAGGCGCTCACATGTTCACTAGAAGAGATATGCAAAGGCATGATTGCTTCAGCAGCAACTCTTGTGAGTCATTTCACGCCTCAATCAAAGGACTTAGGAGCACCAACTTCTCAAACATATTGGCTCAACTCCTTATGTACCAAGAGAAGGCCATTACCACATCATTGAGAGTGAGATAGGTATCAAGGAGGGAAGACCAGGGCATCACTCGGTACATAGCCATTCCCTTGACTGCATCTCTGCTTTTGACTTCTTTCTTTGACGTGAGAGAAGTGGCGTGGGATCTTCCAGGTCAGAAGACATACACAGTCAATGCTCATATCGCATAGGTTGGCACCCGTCCGCGTCCATTCACGGTTGATACAAATACGTTGCTGCATATCATGGATCGTTATCATACTAAGCTACACAGAAAATCCAACTACACCGACTCACGGAGATCATTTATGGATTCACAGCTACACATGGAGGCCACTGTTACAGAGTTTGTGGGTGAAAGAGGAAGCTTAAAGTTTGCCTGCTCGAGATGTAAGCAGTCGATGCCATTTTACTGGTGCCCACATATTTTAAGTGTTGTCTTGGAGACTCGAAGAAATGATCTACGAGAGAAGATGATTGATCTGACAGCTGAGGTGTTGGGGAACAAGAAGACCCTACCAATTTTCAGCTTTAACCCAAGCTCGGATCTATTTGGTTTGATTGTCGAGCAAGGAGTGAGACCATGTTTCCACACAACGAACATACCACCATGGAATGACATTATTCGCTTACCAACGTTGGACAAACTGAAAGAATGGTGCCATAACTTCCGGAGTGAGCACCTGGGAAGTATTGTCGAGTATGAAAGGGGGTTTGGAGCCGATATACTCGAGTATGACAACAACAACTATGCAGATGTTCAGCGTGCACCGATGGCTATTGATCATTTACAGTAATTAGGTGTAATTTAGGTTCTATTCTCGGACCTGAAGGAACAGGTAGACAGTCAACTGAGTAGGTACTTATATACCAAACAGTGCAAACTATATCTGTGATGCTTCGATTAATTAATTCAGCTACCTAGACTTAAATAGGATACAGCGTATTAGTAAATTGAAATGTTGAGCATGTTGCCCTTCGCGAAGGGATATTGTCTTCAGTGGACTGGGCTTGTGAGAATATACGACACAATATTTATTGGTCGTTCCAGAAGTTGAATTTCTTATACATTAGTTCTGCATTTGTTAACCGTATTACCATTTAATGGGCAGAAGTCCTCTCACAGCGTTAGACTTACGTTCTAGCCATACTTTAGGATAGGCGTTTGTCCAGCCTAATGCTATTGGCACTCGCAAGATTAGTAACATTAGTTCACCGGCTAGTTCTATGACAGGAACGATTACTTATGCATTGTATCATATTAAAGTTTCGCGCTATCATTATACTATTCTTCAAACTCTTATGTAGATCAATCAGTACAAGGTAAGACCGTCTAAAACATATTGTACTAAGATTCTTATATATCGGTTAACGTACAGGCTAAATATATATGAACGATCGATCATATAATATATATTCATGCGCATGGGCGCTGCTCAGCTATATTATACGTATAATAATATTAGATATCACTTGCAGTATCGGTGAACGTTGAATGGAGCATCTATGTAAATATTTGAAGTATTCATGAAGTATATATATATATATATATATATTGACGTAATTTAACACAACTATAGAGATAGGGCTTAGATAAAGGATACTATTATGCTCCAATCTATTTTGTAATCGAATAGTCCAACCCCAACGTACGAATATGGTGTAATCATGATAGGGATGATAGGGTGAGCTGTCATCTACTCTCATGTGGATGACTAGTACACTGACAAGGTTTGACAGTGTCTGGGTTCACCCAGTCACCTTGAGGAAGAAGGTACTGGTGTTTGTATGGGTTTGTGAGTCATCAATCGCGCCCGGGCCAGACAAAAGCTGACGGAAGTACTAATTAACAAGGAACGGCGAACGGCCAATACTTTTAAAACATTAGTAGGCGTTACGAGTTAAAGATCCAGAAGAGATGGCCTACCGGAATGACACTGAATGTGAAGAACTACCTCAATGGAGACGAGCTGGAGTGGATGAGGGCATGGAAGAAGACCACATTGCTTCACCAACCAATGGGCTTGAAGATTGAGAGAGTGAAGAAAGTTGAGGTGGGTTGAAGGTACAGAAGAGAGCAAAGAGTATCTCAGAAGGATGAGTGACCTGGAAGACAAAGAAGTGAAGACAGCTATGAACTTGAAGAGCATCAACCAAAAGACGAAGCTAAGAGATGAACCAGTGATTTCAAGATCGCCAAGTTATGAATCTGCTCAGCAAAAGCAGGAGGACCAGACGACAAGAAGTCAGAGATACGCTTCCTTTTGGAGACTACTCTCAAAAGAAGAGAAGATGTTGGGCTGGAAGCTTGAAGCACTAAGAAAGTTCAATTACGGCTTGTGGGACCACAGGCTAAAACAAGCTGAGAGTTGTCAATTGTGTGGAAGTGAGAGACCAGATCTGGATCATATCTTTTCAGAGTGTGAGGCTACCAAAGCTCTCTGGAAGGCGTCCATGACGGTTCAGAACCAGAAAGAACCATGGAAGCCACATGAACTTGTGACTCCCTCGGAAGATTTGCAGAAGAAGAGCATTTGTATCGATACAGTTCTGAGGATGTGGAAGTGGAGAAAAGAAGGAGACCCGCCACAAGAACTCCTGAGTGAAGCACAAGTCAACAGAGTGGTAAGAAGAACCGTCATCTACATCAGAGAGAGATACAGAAGAGAGTGAACTCATGTTGAATAGGTGGATGAAGGTTGAGGTCTGAGAGCAGAGGAAGATAACTAGTGGCAGTTACAGAGATTCCACATCAGTGGTGGGATGACGTGCTAGAGCCCAGGATATCTTTACAACACTCCCGTTGATCGAATGTGTTCTGCCTGAACAGTGAAGATGAAGATTGAGAGAAGAGATTGAGAGAATTGTTAAAGTCGTAAAGACTCTAGTTCGTTTATTCTTTGTATACTTTATTTTGTCGAATAAGAGGTCATTTGAAGAAAACAAAAATGGGTCTTACGGTGTCGCACATAGGGGCACATGTTACTGATCTCCATACATCACACGTACAAGTAGTCTGTACAACAGATATGGCGCTCCCATCCCACACACGCTGTAATGTGACATCTAAAGGGGACGGAACAAGACATGGCTATTTAACTAGTGCGTATCTCATGACTTTGAGAGCTACCATTTTCTACAATTCGACAAATAAATTCAGACAACTAAAAACGTCGTTACTAGTTAGAAATTTCTAGTACGCAAGCTATGGTAGTCGTAAGTCAAATGTTCCAATCGCCAATATTTAGCATAATCATGATCCAGCAGTCCAGCAGCCCCAGATCAAAATCTCAGCCGGCGCCTATTTGTTTTCAGCAGCTTTCATTTCTCCTAGTTCGCGGGCGTCAAGTCTCAAATCATGCACTTATATAAAGCGACTAGAGCATAGATGCCCTCTTGATTCTTGATACCGTATCACCATGATAATGGCCATGTACTTGTCAAATGACGTGATCAAAACATCTACTCAGTCCTTACTGATGCCAATGATACATATAACCAGTGCTACCATGGTCATCTGATCACTGATCATGCTCTGCATTTGTCCTGTATGGGAGGTAGGATGGCCCATACTATTCTCACTCACATAGTACGTTTAAAGCAATCTGTGTACCTGTTCAGTACCACAGGTACTACTAAGGTCTACGACCCACAATCGTTGACCGTCGACCACCTACTATCGACCGACGTTGAATAAAATGATGATGAGGACGACGCCACCGTACTCACATGCATGTCACGGCTTGTCAAACTTAACCCACCAACTGTCACAAAGGCAGTGATTTCGAGTATAGAGCACTAGCTTATGTAAACGTGGAAGATACAAAATCCATCATGTGCATTGATACTTACTCTAATACATGGAATGAGTGATTTAAGTTCGGGAAATCAGTGATATGGTTCCTCTGCTGATGCTGTACCTGATTCTGGTTAGTCTTTGCTGGAATCTCTGGGCTTTTCTGTCCACCAACTGATGAATCCGTGCGGTCTTATAGCTTCAACTTCGTCTGCAATCACAGGTGGTGCATTGCTCCCGGTAAGCCATACTGCTTTAGCCAGGTTGTTCATCACGTCAGAGTCATAGTCAAAGTTGTACTCATGGTATAGATACCTCAAAGTGTACAGACGTTTTCTGATACCCTCACAATGACGAACAATGTCATGAAAGATATCACCATGGAGCTCTGCGTCTTCTGGGTTGCACCCTATGTGTAGGGCAAAATGCGTTTGTAGTTTCTTTGAAGAACCACCAAGGGCGCTGAGGGACTGGACAAACGGGAGGCCCTGCGCGTCACACTCCCGACACACAAAATGGACATTCCAGAGGAATTTGCCTTCTTTTGGTGTGGTGATGACGGTGGGTTCCTCACCGTTGATGCCGATGGCAAACAGCAACCTTATCCAGTCCTTGAACACAAAATCTGCGATACCGATCTCTTTCAGTTCACCATGCTTCGCTTTGTCGTATTTGGAAAGTGTTTTGGCAGTTCTTTTAGAACCACGTATACCTGTAATGGCCTTGGCACGACTATGCACAGAGTTGAAGCTCTCCAGGTCTTCGATGAGGTATCGAAGAAGTAGACCTGACGGGTAGTGGTAATGAAGCATCCGCCAGTGTAGGATTCTGGTGGTGCTCTCCCGTGCAAATTCTTTCACTGTCAATTCCTTAGGTGGTGCGAACATGTCTGGGGTGTAACCTCCAACTGATGAAAGTTCACCATCATCTTCATGAGCCATGTTGGTTTGGGGACTCGGCTCAGGACTGGACATTGGCTTGGGCTTCTTCGAAGCAGGCTTTTCGTTTGCAACCGGAGTTGTTCCTGCCTTCTTGGAGTTGAGCTCAGCTTTCCTTGCAGCTTCCTTCGACCTCTTAGTGTTTCTGGTCATTCTTGATAAGTCTTGTCGAACAAGTATCTGAGCTTGGGCGACTACGTGGTGATTCAACGAGAAAAAACTTCGGATGTTTTGTATTTGACGTTGGATGTTCTCTTTCGCGCTCTAGAGACTCTCCATGAAAGTTCGAGATCAGCGCGCGACCAATTAAATAGGCTGGAAATGTACATTGAGCGGTTGAAAACGAATAGGACTAGGGTCTGAAAAATTAAATAGTCTGAGCGCCCGATTAGATTTTGAGAACCTCCCAATAGTATTAGGTTGCATTGAATTACTATCAGTAACTGAAGAAATAATTGAAGCTGATCATATATTACTAGCACAGGCCCAGAAAGTACCTTAATTATCTTTATTTTTGACGTACTTATATGTGACTTCAACACCAAGCATGAGAAGAATTGGTAATCAGTTCTAACTACTCAAAAGGTTGACTAGCAAGAGCTATATCTAACACACACTAATTGGATATGATGTAATATATTTTCTATAGATAGTTTGTTGGTCGATTAAGCCACGCTGTGGTCATCACCAACTCTCAGGCTCCTACTTGAATATATGAACAGTTTCACATATACTAGTTATTCCACTTACCGAGCTGTGTCACTTCGGTAGACCCTAGCAGTCAAATATTCAGATCTCAACTTATAAGTCATGAGACACCAGTCGACGTTTAAACTATACTCCACAAGACACGTTGCAGCGGCGTCTGTACCGCTTCCGGGCCAGAGAGCTTTGAAGCTGGGACTAGAAACTCATTATAGGGACTAGTATTGTCATCTGAAAATTGAAACACATTTTTCTGGACTAGGTTTTTTGATAGTAGGACTATTAGCCAGGCGCGCAGCGCGAGAAATTTGTCGCGCCGCAGGCGCGATAAAGTAGGTGTGCGGATCGAAGATCCGCACTTTGTATGGTGTGGCCCGTGACCGACGGAGGCACTCTGAGCGTAGGCCTCGAAGATCCGCACTTTGTATGGTGTGGCCCGTGACCGACGGAGGCACTCTGAGCGTAGGCCGCGTGCTAGGGGTTGAAAATGACAGGCGTGGACATCAAAAGTATGTGAGAAAACAGCACTATCTCTCCACAAATGCACGTTACTAGGCAAATTAATCAAATTCAGAGAGGATGGCAGTATAGCGAACACACAGATCAAAATTTCCAGCAAAATGAGACTATTAATCCCCCATAATATACCAATTCAAAGCCCCTGCCCTTGAAAAATTTGCCAGAGTGTAGCGACCAAACTCTCCGCGCTCCACGTAGAACCGTAAAAAGATCTCTCAAGATTAGATCCACCTGTTCCTTTGGTAGAAAACACTTTGACCTCGCACTGATCTTCTTCCAACGCCACCCACTGATACCCCAGAACTCTGTTAAATTCCCCAAGATCTCTCAACTTTTGTCGATTGGTTACATTAAGGACACACACAAGCAGTTTACGAGTTGAAGTACCACTAACCGCGCTTCATAAGCTTTTCTGTGCATTTGTATCCCATCTCCATCCCACAAAAGAGGTGCTACACACCTACACCCCGCTATCTGAAGGCATTCTTTGGTCCAAGATTTCCCAGGTTTCATTCAGCTACCACATCAATCCTCAAACAACTCACCTTCACGTGTACCGCCTGTTCTGATCACCACAGCAGAGCGACTCGTATCCCATTGTCGTCTTTCTTGCACCACCGTCACTATCTTCATTACGAAACAAGCTCAGCGACTTGAAGCACTCGAGACAAAATGGCTTACAACAACAGCTACAACGGTGGCTCTTACCAACAAGACCGTCACTATCAACCACAGTACCGTCAGCAGTCCTTCCATGGTCAACACCAACCACATCAACAGCAGTCGGCTCTCCGCAACAACTCATCCCAACTCTGGATGGGTGAGCTTGATCCATTCTGGGACGATATGTACGTGAAGTCCATTTGGAATACCCTTGGATTCCCATCAGTGAACGTCAAGATGATCAAGGACATGAAGACCACTCACACCCAGACTTACAACTCAGGCTATTGCTTCGTCGAGTTCCCAAACCTCGAAATGGCATCCAACGCACTATCTAAGAACGGTACACAGATCCCAAACACCAACAAGTTCCTCAAACTGAACTGGGCCTCTGGTGGTTCATCTGCTCCTTCTCAAAGACTCACAGCATCTGGAAGCAACGAGTATTCCATCTTCGTGGGTGACTTGGCTCCAGAGATCACCGAGTCCATCCTATATGAATTCTTTGGCACAAAGTATCATTCAGTCTCAGCTACCAAGATCATGCTGGATAACATGACAGGTCAATCTAAGGGATATGGATTTGTCAGATTCACCAATGAGGCTGATCAACAGAGAGCCTTGAACGAAATGCAAGGAGCTATTTTGAACGGGAGACCAATTAGAGTGTCCAATGCTGTCCCTAAGAATAGAGTCCAGTCTCAATATCCTCCAAGGCAACAAGGTGCCCCATATATGGGCTCCTCCAACGGAATGAACTATCAGCAGCAACTACAGCCACAGCAAGTGCAGCAACCACTGGTGAACCACGCTCTACCAGGATAGTACGTTGCACCACAACAGGCACAACAAATCATCAGCGCCTTGGAAGTCCAACAACAACCACCAATGAATCAATTCACCGATCCCAACAACACCACTGTGTTTATCGGCGGATTGTCTCCAATTGTTACAGAGGAAGATTTGAGACTGTACTTCCAGCCATTTGGTGACATCACCTACGTGAAGATTCCAATTGGCAAGGGTTGCGGATTCGTTCAATACACCACCCGTGCATCTGCTGAACTAGCCATCTCCAAGATGCAAGGTTATCCAATTGCCACATCTCGTATCAGACTCAGCTGGGGCCGTTCCAACGCCAACCCAAAGCCACAACAGTACATCCCTCAACAAGAGTTACCAGTGCTTTACGGATACGAACAACAGATCCAAGCACCACAAATCCCTCGACCAGGTTCTATCACTGGACTGACTGGACAGTATGGAATCCCACAGATTACTCAATCTCACCAATTTGCATACGAAGTTTCTGAGAACCATGGTGCCACAGACCAGGCTAGACTGAACCAACTCTACTTGGCTGCCAGAGATGGAAGACTGGATGCTATCGAATCCGCCTCTTCCAACATTGTGTTTGCCTGAACTATGAGCAGAATACCAAACACCTCAATTGCGCATTATTCGTTCCCACTGTCTTTATCCATGTTCTCCTTCGTCGAAATGTTGAAATGTCCTCACCCACTTGATTTTCCATCACTCGTTCCATTTTTTTTATTGCTCACCTGCTTTGAACTGCTATTACTCGCATCGTTGAAATGACATCGTTTTCTTTTGTGCTGACGTCCGTTTTTGTTTTTCTATCACCTTTGTTCATGTGTTTGATTTCTTTTCAGTTTGGTTTCTATTTGTTACGTCCTCATGTCTTGTTGTTAATTGGTTATTTCTGATGACCGATCTTCATGATCTCTGCATGTTAATACTATACTCCATTATACATTCATGCCTGGTAATGATCTCTATAAACTCCAACGTAACTAGTGCGCTCGTGAGCTTGATGTAGACATCTTTTTCTGGATTAAGGCGTAGTAGTGACTTCATGGCTCATGGCTCATGGCTTGATTAACGTAGAATGTTAGGGCATAATGTCGTTGCTGTAGAAACGAAATCCAACCCTTTCGCGACTTCTTGCCTGAAAGCCCGAGCCCGAAGGAAGGCCTTTTTTTTTCTAGCAGAAGCGCCACGGCCCACGATCCGTTTCTTGCCCGTCTTCAAACGACAGACGCGTTCAATCGAGCCCACTTTACACTTGATTTCAGGCCAATCAATCAAATTACTTTACTAGGGCGGATCACGCTAAACCTACAAACTAGAGCTGTACAATGGCTAGAGATTATCCCAGCTAGGCGGTACCGTCGAAGCGCACACAGTCACGGCTCAGATCTCCGTCAAAATCTGGAGGCGACATTGAAGAGGGAACCCCATCAAAGAGAAGAAAGTCGAGCAGAACTCTGGCGGCAAGCAAAGTCAAGGACTCCCAGCCATCTACCAATGTGGTGAGGAAGGATGGGAAGACGTACAAAGTTGACGCAGAGGCATTGGATGAGTATCAGAATCGCAAACTGTCCAAGATAGAGAAGCTAGGTAAGCTGAGTGCCCAACACAGACTACTCACTTCTGAGTTGTTCCACCTTCAACAGTTCACCTCGCTTGCCACTTGGGATCCTGCAGCTCCAATATCAAAGATCCAACAAGATTATCTTGAGGAGAACTACGACCTATGGAAGGAACCCTCAGAGACCAACGGCGAGAGCTCTTCAAATGTCGGCAGATCCCATCGAAAGTCACGACACAGTTCGAGAGTGACTACTAACCCACTCATGCCACTTGTCGAGGATGCATTCTCCAAGTTTGCTGAGGAGTTGAATGATCCTGAAAAGTTCTTCCACGACCATTTCCTCGTTGACAGATCTACAAAAGGCAGCACTGTGAAGGCCAAACACGAGAGCGACACAACGAGGGCAAAGTCATCATCAGTACCCGTATCACCAGCGCTAACACCAAGCAAATCATCATCGAGGAGCAGACCCGACAGAAGACGTGAGCAACAAGTCACCAAGACACAAACTAAGAGAAGAAGTCGAGGTGGAAAGACACCACAGCAGAAAGACAGTGATGACGAGAGCGACGTCGAGGAGGCTGCCAATGGAGCTAACGACGATGAACAACTATCATCATCCGAAGAAAGCGAATCATCAGTATTCTCATCAGAAGAGGAGTTATCAGATCTGGACCCATCGTTGTTGATTGATGGTAGGCTGCCAAAACTCAAGCTGAAGGTTAGTATACCAGAAGCTCCGTTCACTGCACCTGCCCATGTATCAAATCCAGCCTTTGGATCATTGGAGGAGTATCTTGGCTCGTTCAAGTCACTTGATGAAGACGTTACGATTGAAGAATATGAGCAATACATCTAGGAGAACCGAAACGTTGTCGATAAACTCAGACGTGCCGTGGAGAACGATGTGATCGAGATTGACAGTGAATTCAACATCACCAAAGCTCCACCTCCACAGCCTTGGAGAGATCCTTTCAAGAACATATTCACCCATCAGGATCACTTGGTTGGCCAAGCTGTTCATCTTTCGAAGCTTATAGGAGACTCGAAGAAAGCCCGTATAGCACGAGCCAGAAAGGTATCACAGATGGTGGAAAGTCATTTCAAGAGATTGGCCGGTGCTGAAGAGCGTAAGAGAAAGGAAGAAGAGAGACGCCTCAAAGCTTTGGCTAGAAATGCAGTTCAGGCAGTGAAAAAGAGATGGACTCTTGCAGAGAAGGCATACCGTATCTTGAAGAAGCAAGAGACCGAAGAACTGAAGAGAATCAAAGGAAAGGAACATCTCTCGCAAATGTTGGAACATTCAACCTAGCTACTGGAAGCACAGTTAACGAAACATGAGGAAGGAGAAGAAGAGGATAATGATGATGATGACGAAGATGATGACGACGACGATGACGATGAAGAAGACATGGACATCAGTCAGATCATGGATGGTGAAGCACTATAGAACATTGATGACTCCAAGCTAAACATCGAACAACTGAAGGCCAAATATGCTCATCTCCGTGATATGAATTTTGAAGAGGTCAGTGAAGCTACCGCTACTGAACGTGAGACCACTGCTATGGACGAAAGCGAAGCGGATCAGTCCGAGACTGAGGAAGCTCAGAATGAAGTGAAGATTGAACTCACAGAGAAGGAGAGAGAAGTTGTGGAACAAGAGAACCAAGCTGACCGTGATTCACTTCTCGATAGTGATACGTCAATGGAATCAGACTCGGATCTCGAAGACGAAGAAAGCTCAGATGATGACGATGACGACTCTGCTGTATCAGAAAATGAAACAACCACAGGTGGCGGTTTGGCTTCATTGTTCGGGAGCTATAACGTTAACGAGGATGAAGATGCCGAATACTCTAACGATGACGAGAAAGAGAGCAGTACCGACGAGAGAGATGACGACACCAAAGTTGAGACACCTAATTCATCACCTGAACCTGAGGCAGAAACACACCCTACCCAGGACAAGGAGTCCAGAGCACACTCGGAGAGTGTCGAGGCTGGAGGAGTAGTTGATGTTCCAACACCGGATCTACTGTTGAGAGGTAACCTGAGATACTACCAGAAACAGGGTCTCAATTGGCTCGCCAGTTTATACAACAACAGCACCAATGGTATTCTTGCAGATGAAATGGGTCTTGGTAAGACCATCCAGACAATCTCCCTACTTGCATACTTGGCTGTTTCAAAAGGTGTTTGGGGTCCACACTTGATTATTGTTCCTACGTCTGTGTTGCTGAATTGGGAGATGGAGTTCAAGAAGTTCGCTCCTGGATTCAAGCTCATGGTTTACTACGGTTCTCCGCAACAAAGAAAAGAGAAGAGAAAAGGCTGGAACAAGCCTGATACTTTCCATGTTTGTATCACGTCCTATCAACTGGTTTGCCAGGACCAACAGGTGTTCAAGAGAAAGCGCTGGAGATACATGATCTTGGATGAGGCTCACAACATCAAGAACTTCAAGTCCAACCGCTGGAATGCTCTGCTGAATTTCAATACAGAGAACAGATTGCTGCTGACAGGTACGCCTTTGCAGAACAACATCATGGAGCTTTGGTCTCTGTTGTACTTCCTCATGCCTTCTACGAAAGCCAACCAGGCAATGCCGTCAGGATTTGCAAACCTTGAGGATTTCTAGCAGTGGTTCGGTAAACCTGTGGATAAGATCATCGAAGGTGGAAATCAAGCTGTTGATGAAGAATCTAAGAAGACTGTTGCCAAATTGCACCAAGTTCTCAGACCGTACCTGCTTCGTCGTTTGAAAGCCGATGTTGAATCTCAGATGCCCGGGAAGTATGAACACGTTGTCTACTGTCGTTTGTCTAAGAGACAGTACAAGCTGTATCACGAGTATCTTGCAAGAAGTGACACTAAGGAGATGCTCAAGAACGCCAACTATATCTCCATTATCAACTGTCTGATGCAACTGAGAAAAGTGTGCAACCATCCAGATCTCTTTGAAGAAAGACCGATCCTGACATCTTTCGCAGTCTCCAAATCCGTGGTTACCCCATATGAGACCACCGCCTCCTTGGTTGAGAGGTTGCTTGAGGAAGGTAAAGTCGACTCTGATGTGGACATGGATACTTTGAACTTGAGATTTGTCGATTTCGAGCTGGACCAATTGCAAGCTCATCATTCAGACACCATCGGAAAGATCAAGTCTTCATCTTTACTGGGCGAGTTAGTTGGTAAGTTGAAGTCCGAGCTCGCCGAAGAAGTTTCCCCAAACTACAGTGACATCAAGCAGTTCTATGAGTACACTGCCTATCATCAAAAGAGAGAGTTGTTGAGCCAACTGGAACATGCTTTGTATCTGAATGATTTGAGATGTGCCAAGAAGCCAGTATATGGATCCAATGTGGTGAAGCTGCTCAGTGTTGCTGAGAACATTTCCATCAAAGCATCTTGTGGTGAAGAGATGATAAAACCATTGGAGTCAAGAATTTTCGGTGTTTCTGCAGATGTCGAGAGATTTGCATTTGTGACACCAGCTGTCGTCACTTTGAACATGAAGGATCTCACTGTCCCACATGAGTTACAGCAGGAGATTGTAAGAAGCCATGAGATCGAAAATCCATACCATCAGATGCAGACCAAGCTGTCCATTCAATTCCCAGATAAGTCATTGTTGCTGTATGACTCTGGTAAGTTACAGAAACTGGCTAAGCTGTTACAGGAATTGAAGGACGGTGGTCACAGAGCATTGATTTTTACTCAGATGACCAAAGTGTTGGATGTGTTGGAGCAGTTCTTGAACATCTTGGGTATCAGATACATGAGATTGGATGGTGCTACGAAGATTGAAGACCGTCAGATCCTCACTGAAAAATTCAATTCGGATCCAAAGATTATGGTGTTCATCTTGTCCACTAGATCCGGTGGTTTGGGTATCAACTTGACTGGAGCTGACACGGTGATCTTTTACGATTCTGATTGGAACCCTGCCATGGATAAGCAATGTCAGGATCGTTGTCATCGTATTGGACAGACGAGAGATGTGCACATTTACAGATTTGTGAGTGAGTACACAATTGAGTCCAACATCCTAAAGAAGGCCAATCAGAAGAGACATCTGGACAATGTGATTATCCAGGAAGGTGAATTCACCACGGACTATTTCAGTAAGTTGTCTGTGAAGGATCTCTTGGGTGAAGACGGCGCCAATGGTGAAGATGGGTTGGATGGTTCCAAGCTTTTGTTCGATGACTCTTCCAAGATTACGAGTGTGTTGGCCCAGGCTGAAGACGAGACCGATGCTAAAGCTGCCCGTGAAGCGATGAAGGAGACAGCGCTGGATCAGGAAGACTTTGATGAGAATGGAGAAGACCAGGATGGTAAGAAGACGGAGGACTCTGCATCCGATGAGTTTGGACAGGACGACGATGGTATTGGTCACATTGATGAGTACATGATCAGATACATTGCAAATGGGTATTATTACGATTGATCTTGTGAATAAATGAGCTTAGAGTACGATGACAGAGTAGAGTAGATTACAAGCCGGAGGATCAGTGAGAGTGTCAAAAAAAAACAAAAAAAAAACAACAGCCTCAACGCCTCAACCTCACACAAGTCACAGAAGAGACACTTCAGACCATCTAGAATCTAATCAGCTCTCTACGAATCTCGCAGCTGAACAGGAAAAAACTGTGAAATGGCACATTAAAGAGTTCGCTTTTCCTTAAATTGCCAAATCTTAGTCTCAAGAATCCGATTTCATGCCGTAATCCTCCTCTGCCTCACAATGAAACAGTGATGAAACATGAAACAACGCTCTGACAAGGAGACTTCACGACGTCTCAAAACCTTTAAAAACCAGGGGAGATGCCCAGATTTGCGGTATCGCTTGATGGAGATGACATGTCATAAAGCCATCTAAGTACTAAACTGAAGCAAAGGATCACAATGACCACAACGCTTGTGAAAGACCTTTCCACCACCATCACCAGCGAGATGACTGTGACACAGACAGCGATAGTTCAGGGTATATTGGATTTGAGCATCAGTAACAGCATCACCACACAAACTGGAGAGTCCAGTTTACCAATGGCCACTGTTTCCCCTGATGATGTGATTGGGATCACACTTGCTAACAAAGTCGCTGAGGAGGCCTCTTCTGCAATTCCTCCCACCACCATCTCCACACTGCATTCTTCATCCACTTCCACTGCTGTATCGACTGCCACGCCGACATCCACATCCAGCTCCTCATCAGATACTCCCAGATCTACGGGATCTTCATCGTCGTCGTCGTCGTTCAGCAACTTCCTCAACCAGGATGTCTCCACCTCGAGTGTCTCAAGCACAAAGACTGCACTTGCCATTGGGATCCCAGTGGCCGTCATTGGATCCGTGTTGTTGATCCTGCTTCTCTGGTACTACTGTCATAACAGACGTCGCAACTCCAGAGATGCACAGGATGCCCGTTTCTACTCCAACTACGACGAGAAGTTCAACTACAAGACAAGTCCTACGCACAGTGCATACGATTTGGGTGCCGTGTACCAGATCAGAGGCAAGAAAGAACAGCAACAACAACAACAACAACCGCAGCAGCCTCAGTTTCCAGTGTTGAAGTTCCATACAGAGGGAAGCAACCATGGTTCTGAGTTGTCGTTGAAAGACCCCACCGTACCGGATAAGTTGACTTCGAAGTGGAACTTGAACACACCGTTAAGCCGTTGGTTTGCCAAACATTCCCAGGTGTCCTCGGATGAAGCTAGCAGTGATGGATCTCTGAGCACTGGACCTTTCTCTCCCATGGTGGCGTTGAAGGAGTTCAAACTGAACAAGAGTAATAGACGATACCACACAACACAGGAGATTACTGAGAGATCGCCCATCTTGCCCAAATTCCCAGATACTGTGTACACTGCACAGTCCGCACAGACACCATACAGACCGTACCACCACCCTGCCACTACAATCTCAACAACCAGCGATAGTTCCAGTGAGCACTCTTTCGTCACTGAGCAACAAGTAAGAGTGGACATTACGAAGCCAATGACTGTTCCAAAGCTGCAGTTGGTGGATAAGACGAGACAGAAGCAGAAGAAGAAGAAGAAGTAGAGCAAGAGGGGAGTTGAGATTGAGAAGCCACTCCCACCGAAGCCCGAGGTACCATCATCATCTTCATCTTCTTCTCAGACGTTGCATGGACTGGAACAAAGAGTGTACGAGCGAGTGATCCCAACTACCCCGGTGGTTGATAAGCGTGCTAAGTCAGATGAAACCATCTATAAAGTGGTCCAATCATACAAGAAGAACCTGGCCGATGAGTTGACGATCCATCGTGGTGAATACGTGAAGGTGCTCGCTAGACACACAGATGGATGGTGTCTTGTGGAGAAAGTCTCCAGGAGTGGTGTCCCATTGGTTGCTAGTGGGAACTCAGCCAGTTATCTCAACGACTCTAGAGGTGTGATTCCGGAGATGTGTCTACGTAAGTGAATCCTCAAACCCAGCAATAAAAACAACAGCAATAGATCGAAGTAAACAAGAATTTATAGCGTAGACACCAGTGCCTAGTGATAATACATAATTCAGTATTGCTTGACAGAACCTTGGTCGGAAGTACCGGTGCTCAACTCGATGTCACCTCTCTCGTCTTCAGGATCCAGCTGGTCCAAGGCAAACTTCTTGTGTCCTCTAGCGAACCAGTAGATCAAAGAGTAAGCTGTGAAGGCCACAAGCACCACAGAGGCGTAGTTCATCGAGTCAGCATAAACAGGCATGGACATTGGCAAGGAGAAGAACACAATGGCAAACACTGTCCAGCAGAGAACAACCACGTTAGCCACCAAACCGAGTGGACCCAACCAGAATGGACCGTGCTTGATGTTGTTACGACCTTTGTAGAGCAAACAGGCAATTGGGATGGCGTAGGAAAGGAGCAAGAAGGTGATACATCCAACAACCATGGCGTTATAAGCGGTGGTGGAACCCATGTAGATACAACCAATCACGGCACACCAGAAAGAGGACATCAAGTGGGCGTTGACTGGCAAACGGGTCTTTGGGTGGATGACCTTCCAGTAACGGGAACCTGGGATACCTTCATCACGAGAGAAAGACCAGCAAAGACGAGCCATCCAAGTCATAGAGGCGATGTTACAACCGAAAGCGGTAAGCACAACCAAAGTCTCCAAGAACAAGGCGACTTCCTTGGTGGTGGCCTGGTTGTAAATGTCGAGGATTGGCACACCGGTGACGGAGTTGAGGATGTCATCGAGGTTCTTGATACTGAAGAACATGGCCATGGAGTAGCAGAAAGAGGTACCAAACCCAATAGCCACAGTGGACATGATGGAGACTGGGATCCAACGTTCAGGCTCGTACATCTCTTCGGACATGTGAGTGGCACAGTCCAAACAGGAGAAAGACCAAGCTGGGTTGATCAAACCGACAATGAAGGCCAATCCAGAAGATTTCCAACCTGTACCGTTGTTGAACTCCACAAAGACAAAGTGAGCAGATTGGTAGTTACCTCTGGAGAAGATCAACACGACGAGTGTGATGACGACGAAGGAACCGAGGGAAGTGTAAAGAGCAGCAGCAGAGATGGCCGGCAATGGACCATCCCAGATGTTGAAGAAGATGAGGAAGAAGTTGATAACTTCGTAAGCGACAAAGACCTCCCATGTCTTTGGAGCCTCAGTCTTACCCTGTTGAAGGTAGTACATACCAACAACGGCAGATGCAATAGATAAAGTAACCGAGGCGGATGTGAAGATGGAACCGAACCAAGCGTAGGATCCACACATGTACGCCCAGAATCTTCTGTATTTCTTAGGAGCGAGTTGGAAAGTCCAGTAGTACTGACCACCAGAGTTCTCAGGGAAGGCAGAGACCAGCTCTGACAGTGAGATTCCAATCATGGAGGCAATCACGGCGATGATCATGATACCGTAGAGAATAAGCATCGGACCACCAGAGGAGATACCGGCAACGAGAGAGGCGGAGATACCGAACCAAGAATTCGTCAAACCGAAACCAACACCGAGTAACGACCAGATGGTGAAGTGTTTACGCAGTTGTGTACCACCGTGTGGGTTATTTGACTAGAGAGCACTGAGAGAGATGTTCTCGACGTGACCCTCTTCGAGACTGGGACGGGAGTGGACGTGGTGAAGGTGTTGATCCTTCTTGACATCAATAGAAGAAGACATGATGCTGTGTAGTTGGGGGTATTAGGTGTATTGGAAGGATACCACTATGTATGAGAGTTGTGATGGTGGCAGATGTGTGATATGGGCCTGATTATATATACGAGTCATCTCGGGGGCACACTGGAAAAGATTTTTTTTTAGGTACACACTTCATCGCCTTGCATCCTCTCGATAGATCAAGAGATAGGGCGAGCTGATCTTTCCCCATATCAGTGAAGGCAGTGTGGCAAATCAGATGCCCTAGATAACTGCCCTGTTGACTGGGCAACAGACTCCACACACGCGTCTCCCGCGGGAAGATGAACTGATAACGCTGCTGGAGACGCCCAAAGAGTCAAGACTCAACAGCACAGAGAGAATATAGCTGCGATACGTCGAGAAAAGAGGGATGCGCGTCGACAGAAGTGACACATTGTGGAGTACCCGAGATTAAATTTACCCCATAAGGGTTACATCTCTCGAGGGTTGTGGCAGTTGATGATTGCGACGGGAAAACAAACAAGCCGGACTGGCCAATCACAGCGCGCGCCACGGTCAGCCCCGATAACGGCTCTACGCGCTACGTAATCTCACACACAGACAAGATCCATCGGTTCGGGCTGGGCTCTGGAGTGATAAGGGGCCATTGTTACCGATTGGGGAAAAAGTAGAGACAGTGGAGGGAGGAGGATCTTATTACTTGTATGGCACTTTGGTGTTTGGTGAGGCTGGAGCTTGGAGCTCATACACTCAACCTCAACAGTAAGGTGTATAAAGAACGAGACCCAGTGTAGTAGGTAGCAGTATGTCATCTGGTAGCTAGTGCCTACGTACAGTACACACTACCGGGTACCCTGGCTCTCAGGATTACAGCCGAATGGAAGGGGCTTTTCTAAAGAGGATCATTCACGTGCCTGTCTGGATCAAAAGTGTATACTGTGCACTCTTATCGTTATCGCCCATTACCAGGCCATCGAGCTCTGCAATAATTATTGATCGAAGGAGACCAGATAACCACTTCCAAGTGCCAGCCAAACATGACCTGGAAGCTGGAACGTAATCTAAGTTGACTGCACAATATCTCCCATCTTACAGTGTTACCTGTCAACTAAAATCTGGGGTGTGATTTAGCGATGCAGCTCATACAGTTTTCAGTCATGACTCCTGGGTTCATAGGGGACTCTGAAGTTTAGCATATCTTACTGCCTCTTGATGAACGTTATCAATCTTTTGGGTCTCTCTTCACTATAGGCACATACTTATTCCCCTATGGCCGCTTCTCCACCTTTATCAACTCCATTGGGATAGTATATTGTGGCTCTTTGAAGCAATACTCAGCAACTGCATCCTCTTTTATAACCTGGTCTCTTATCAGACTCATGTTTCGATACTCCGTATGCACCAAATCCATCAAGGACTTGTTATCCTTAAACATCAATGAATGCATATAGTGCACTTCTTTCTGACAATTGTAGTTCCAGAAGACCTCATAAGTTTGCACAATGTGCTGAGATGTTGGTTTGGGAATGGACTTCCCGTTGATGGAAACCACCCGACCTGGAATTGAGAAAAGATGGCTGCAAACAGCAACAAATGGCATCTCATTGTATCCACGTAAACGGATTTCCAGTTGTTGTTTCACTTCCCCAGAGTGACTAGATTGAGACGATGAAGCCATCAAGAGCTGTTCCAATACCGGGAAGTTCCAATGGGTTAATTCCAGCTGATCAATGACATCCATCTCCATATATCTGAGTGACTCGAAACGTTCCTATCTCCCCATGAATCTTGTGTCATAGTGAGCCACAACCAAATGTGTGAGATTCCTTGCCCAATGGCTCAGGTATCGCCATGAAAACTTGGGTAGCTGGTCAACTGGAAGCCTTATCTCATCCGTATGACGACCTATCAAGGACAACTCCGTCAGGGAGCTCGATGATGATCCTATGGCTCTGGATACTGTTGAACAACCAATCAACACAAGTATTCTCAAATTGGCGCACAAGAGCTTGATATTCAGAGGAGCCCCGAAGATCTTCACCTATTCAAGAGTATCAGAGATTAGATTTAGTGGGTGAAGTCCATTGTTCAGTTGTGCCAACTTCTCATGAGCTTCTCTATGCGATTCAGGGTTTAGTTCAGTTGATGACGTCAAGCAACGCCAGTATAGGTTTTTCGTAAAGGAGAGATCAAACATACACGATAACACTTCTGGAGAGATTCCAGTCATAATCATGTTCGTGGCTCCCAACCGATCACGTCCTTGAGCCAGAGAATCTTCAGCGTCTAGTAAGAACTGTCTATACTGATCACGAGAGATGTCCCCTCCACCATGTGTCATCTCCTTTCCGTTGGGTATATCAAATGACCAGTTAGTGTTGTTGATGATGAGTACTTCCCCTGTTACCAAGTCATCCCACTTAGGACTATCTGATCGTTTTCTGCACCCAAATGTTGGACGTACAGTGCAGAACTTGAAAGCTGGCATCTTATTTGTGCTAAAGTTGATTCGTATAGTGTTAATGAAAGTCCTTCGGTTCAGTTCCACAATTTGCTGATATGGCTGTAAAGTATCCCAGTCAAATAGAGATTCAGTGCCACTCCAGATATAGTAATCCTCTGCATACTTTAATGAGCCACTGTTGTGATATCCTTCAATGGTTCCCCACATGATGTTATATGGGAGGGGATAGTCCTCCACCAACGGCTCGTGAATAGAATAAGACCCCCACGCATAAGTGAATAGAAGAGGAGGACCGAAGAGAAACATCAGATGATGACGCTTATCTGGGCAAATGTTAGTATGAATAGGTCGAGTCAAGGGAGCACCAAAGAATGCAGCAGAGTATCTATCCTTCTCTGATCGGATTCCATGCGTCTCATAATGTTGGATATCCTCAGGGGTAAACTGCTCAAAGGGACAATGGAATCTTCCCCGTTCCAAAGCGAAGAACAGCCCTGCAAGCTTATAGTGAGAGGCAAGAAGTGATATAAAGAGACGTCTCATGTGTGACACCACATAAATGTTCTTGTTGTGGAACAGGCGTGAAAAATGACAGGCAAACGCTGGATCTTGCGGGTGGTAATAAACAGCAGGAGATTCTAAGATCTAGAACGGAAGCCACCTCAAAGACAACATCACAACGGGAGGCGTTGAATATGTCTTCCCAGTAATAACCAGACTCTCGTAATCTTTCAATGGGATGTGAGCAACACCAGGCAGTTGTCGAAACCAAGGGTCCATGTATTCAGGAGGGGAATCATCCACCACCACAACTAGAGACTGAAGATTTGGTACCGCATCTAGCAAGTTATGCAGATCGATGTAGGAGTGGTCTAGTACGTGGTTTAAAATCTGCGTCCATATTGGTTCTGGAAGGTCCAACAATGCCTCTAGTGGTTGAGACCATTCGCCATTCGCCTCTCCACCATTTCGATATCCTTAGGTTATGAACGTACTGGAGTAAGGAATACGGCAGATCGTGGATGGTCATTTGTGTTTTGAGAATTTCATATCAATGAACTCTCAATGATGATAAATGGTTCTCTCAGTACTCGTGAGTCCAGATAATTGTTTTGTGCTTAAGCGATGGGAGTCGATAGTCCATAACAGCTCACCAGGGAAAAGACGAAATATCGATTCGCTGCATTTTGAAGAGGGAAGACAAAAGGTTGAGGTAAAATCCATATACAGTTTCCAGACTTGAATCTTGAGCTTCTGAGACTATCTGGAAGGTGTATGAATACATCAATATATAAGTCACTGTATACCATCTCTCGATACTTTTTATCCTGATGCAGAGTTGTATATCTACTTTCCCGTTCAAGCAAATCTTTATAGCCAGATAAGCACATCTCATGGAGGGAAAACATCGATTCGCTGCGTTTAACATCGAGACCGAATATCATCTCTGCAATCTACCGGTGTAACTGAAAAACAATGCTGGTATTTTATGCAATCTATGACAAAACTGACGTATGAAAAACTCAAATGCTCTTCAATCACTCAGGTCCTCATCGTCCTGATAATGCAATGCAAACTTCTTGTGTCCTCTGATGAACCAATACACAACAGCGTATAGCGAAAAGGCAGCAAGCACCACAGCGGAGTAGTTCATCGTGTCAGCAGTGACAGGCATGGTCATTGGGAAAGAGAAGAACACAATGGCAAACACGGTCCAGCAGAGAACAAAGACGTTGGCAAATAGGCCCAATGGGCCCATCCAGAAAGGTCCCTGTTTCAACGTGGATCTTCCCCTGTACAACAAACACACAATTGGGATAGCGTACGACAACAGCAGGAAAGTGATACATCCAACAACCATGGCATTGTAAGCCGTTGTGGAACCCATGTAGATACATCCAATCACAGCACACCAGAAAGTGGACATCAAATGAGCATTCACTGGTAGACGGGTCTTTGGATGAATGACCTTCCAGTAACGAGAGCCTGGGATACCATCATCACGAGAGAAGGACCAACACAAACGGGCCATCCAAGACATAGAGGCGATGTTACAACCAAAGGCAGTGAGCACAATCAGCGTCTCCAAGAACAGTGCGACTTTGGTGTTGGTAGCCTGTGTGAAGATGTCCAAGATAGGAACACCTGTGATGGAGTTGAAGATCTCATCCAGGTTCTTGATGCAGAAGAACATCGACATGCAGTAACAGAACGAGGTACCAAACCCAATGGCAACAGTAGACATGATAGAGATTGGAATCCACTTCTCTGGCTCGAACATCTCCTCAGCCATGTGGGTAGCACAGTCTAGACAAGAGAAAGACCAAGCTGGGTTGATCAAACCGACAATGAAGGCCAATCCAGACGACTTCCAACCTGTACCGTTGTTGAATTCAACAAACACAAAATGAGCAGACTGGTAATCGCCTCTAGAGAAGATCAACACAACAAGTGTGATGATCACAAAAGAGGACAAGGAGGTGTACAGAGCAGCAGCAGAGATCGCTGGCAATGGACCGTCCCAAATGTTGAAAAACAGCAGGAAGAAATTGATCACCTCATAAGCGACAAACACCTCCCATGTCTTTGGTGGTTCTGTCTTTCCCTGTTGGAGGTAGTACATACCAACAACGGCAGATGCAATCGAAAGGGTGACAGAGGCGGATGTGAAGATCGCACCAAACCAAGCGTAAGATCCACACATGTAAGCCCAAAATCTTCTGTATTTCTTGGGAGCGAGTTGGAAAGTCCAGTAGTACTGACCACCAGAGTTCTCAGGGAAGGCAGAGACCAGCTCTGACAGTGAGATTCCAATCATGGAGGCGACAAATGTGATGATGATGATACCGTACATGATGAGCATCGGACCACCAGAGGAGATACCGGCAACAAGGGACGCCGAGAGACCAAACCAGGAGTTTGTCAATCCGAAACCAACACCGAGCAAGGACCAGATGGTGAAGTGTTTACGCATTTGTACTGTGCTTCCCTCCTCAACGGAAGGTGTGCGTTGGATAGCCGAATTTGAGAATTTGGAGGTGTCTCCCTTCTCCAGGCTAGAATGCGTCTGCACGTTTGTGCTGCTCGAAGACGATGTTGAAGGCCTCACAACTGTGGCAGACATCTTTGGTTGTAGTTTTGGTGTTTGACGGTGATTGAGGGTTCAATTGGAGCTCAGTTGTAGATCCCCCTACTAGGAAGAGTTCTCTTCCCCTTATAAAGAACGCTCTCGGCCGGCGGAGAATCCTGGAGAATCTGGCGTGGAGGAAAAATTTTAGCGTGGCATGTGAAAGTTTAAGACGTGTGGGAGAGTTGTGATTGGCTGGGTGTTCATTAGAGTATCTCCGGGTATTCAAGGGGTTCAACCATGGTCTATACCAGCTTTGATACGCTTCAGGGGCTCTTCTGTGCTTCTAGGAGTCGAAATTCATGCAAATGCTGCTTTGTTTGTCCTTCATCAAAGCTTCTGTACCTGGCTGACGTACCCGAAATTCCGGTGGGATTTCAGCCTGCATGAAATGTTTGTAAGCGATTACTCAGCAAAACCGAGATATGCTCCAAATTGGGTTACTTCTGGCTATCTTTCCTTATTGATTACGGATAATGTATTAGGTCGATAAGAACATCGATGATAAGTTCAATTCATTGGATCATTGACTGTGTAAAATGTCGTTAAACATGGACCTCTCTCAGCAGCCAGCTCAAGTCCCATGAACCATAGATCTCCACATGCAGATAAGCACCCTTACACTGTAGTGACTATCAGCGACGTGTGTAGCAATGTAAAACGACAGTAAAACCGTAGCATGACTTTCATCAACAAGGACTCATAATAGTGAAAACTTCCCGCGTGGTGTCCCTCACATAAGCTCCAACTGGTCTAGTAATGATTGTGCCTCTGTACTTTGCTTCTTCTCCAGCTCTTTCTTCATTTCGTCTTTCTTTTTATCCTCCTTCAGGGTTTTAGCACTCAGTGAGGCAACTCGCAGTTTCTTTTCCTTACCGACTTTCACTGCGGCACTGACAATATCACTCAGATCAAGTTGGTCCACGTCTGCTACTTTTGATGATGTAGTCTTTGATGCGCTCTTGGATATCTTGAACTTCGACCTTTGTGTTGTAGAGTTCTGTGTTACTCGTGCCTTTTGCAATAGAATGTTCGATTTCCCCTTTGGAGCCATGATGGTGATACGTTTCAGTTGATTATAATGGATTTATCGCCTTTCATCACCCCATGATCTCATGAGATGAGCTTTGTCTCTCCAAAAGTGTACCGCTTGACGTGTATAAATTTTTGATCGCGATGAGTGGTTAAGCAGCACTTGTAACAGAGGAGCCTAAATTTTTTCTTCTGCCTATTTTCCATCAAACTCTACAGAGATGACCTTTTAACACATCAACTGGTTTCATCTGAAGTCTCCATCATCAAGCATAAACTACAACTAAGATGGTCTCCACACACAACAAAGACAAACCTTGGGACACCCCAGACATCGACAAATGGCAAATCGATGAATTCAAGCCAGAAGACAACAAATCAGGACAGCCTTTCGCTGAGGAGTCTACTTTCATGACACTCTTCCCTAAGTACCGTGAAGCCTACTTGAAGCAGATATGGCCTGAAGTCACAAGAACTTTGGACTCCCATCACATCGCATGTACTCTGGACCTTGTGGAAGGTTCTATGACCGTGAAGACCACAAGAAAGACATACGACCCAGCTATGATCCTCAAGGCTAGAGACTTGATTAAGCTCTTGGCCAGATCCGTGCCATTGCCACAGGCTGTGAAGATCTTGCAGGACGATATCGCATGTGATGTTATCAAGATCGGTAATTTCGTGACAAATAAGGACAGATTCGTCAAGAGACGTCAAAGATTGGTTGGACCAAACGGTAACACATTGAAGGCATTGGAATTGTTAACCAAGTGTTACATCCTTGTTCAAGGTAACACAGTGTCCGCCATGGGTCCATGGAAAGGCTTGAAAGAAGTAAGAAGAGTTGTGGAGGACTGTATGAAGAACATCCACCCAATCTATCACATCAAGGAGTTGATGGTGAAGAGAGAATTACAGAGCAAACCGGAGATGGCCAACGAAGACTGGAGCAGATACTTGCCTATGTTCAAGAAGAGAAACGTTGCCAGAAAGAAACCTAAACAGACCAAGGATGAAGAGGAGAAGAAGAAGAAGAAAGAGAAGAAGGTGTACACACCATTCCCACCTGCACAGACTCCTAGAAAGGTTGATTTGCAGATCGAGTCTGGTGAGTACTTCTTGTCCAAGAGGGAGAAGGAGGTCAAGGCACTCCAGGAGAAGAAGGAGAAACAGGTGGAGAACAAGGAGAAGAGAGCTGCTGAGAAGGCTAAGGACTACATTGCACCTGAAGAGGAGAAGTACGAGAGTGCGAAGGAGAAGAAGAAGTCCAAGAAGAGATCCAGAGAAGATGACGCTGAAAGCGAGAAGACGGAGAAGAAGAAGGAAAAGAAGGACAAGAAAGAGAAGAAAGAGAAGAAGCACAAGAAGTAGAAGTCTGAGAATGACGAGTGATCATAAGATAGAGAAAAATCGGTCAATTGTCATGATGTTTGTATGAATTATGGCTATAAGTACGTAGTACCTAGTAATTTTCGCAATTTGGCGTAATGAGCGTACGATTTTCTTCACTCCGGTGCGCCAAAGCCTTGACGTGGTGCGCAATTTAGCGCTTTGCCGAACAGAACGGCCACCAAAACAACTTCAGATCACAACAATTCAACCGGGTGGAACTCCAACCCGCTCAGAAAGCCTCCAATTTACTTAACCACCCAACGCATCTACATAGGGCGGATCAATCGGTTTCGAGGGCAATCTCTATCGGCCTCACAGCTACCAACTCATTGACCCGAAGCGCTTCCTTGAATCGCTTTCCTGGAGACTCCTATTCCATCACAGCTGATATCCGTGTGCTGTCCACTGAGCGCATCGTATAACTTCATTGCAACTCGGCGCTTGGGCACAAATTGAGGGCGATAACACATCCAGATAGCAGATTCATATGGTCAATCATCTGCTATTCTGAATTCACCCTTTTCTATCCCTCTTTCTTACTTATTCTCTGCATTCCGCCACTGCTTTTAAACCCACTTCCACCGCGTGGCTACATTCAACTGCATCAATTCACCTACATCACATTCACCAGTCACAATGGAACAGAGTGGTAACGCCCTTCTCTTACGCTTCATTGACTCTGAGCAATGCGGCGTCTTCATGTGCATCGCTTACCTCACCAAGTACGCCAACAACATCGGTATTCATCACCATCTGTGCCAAAAGCTACGTACTTTCAAGATTGATGACCTCGCGTTCTTCATCCCACAGCTCTGTCAGATCTTGGTCACTGTTGAAACTGAGTCCATGGCTTTGGAAGATCTGCTTCTTGATATGTCGAACAAAGATCCACATTTTGCATTGCTTACCTTCTGGTACGTCCAGGCACATCTCACAGATCTCGGTGATGACCCCAACAGTTTTGCCTTTCAGAATGCAAGACGTATTTCCAACTCGCTGCAATACATCCTCTTCAATGTCGGATCTCCTCCTTCCAACAAGTTCAGGGAGAACACCGCACCTTCTTTGGTGCTCTCCTCCATGATTGCTGCTACCATCGGTTTACCTCAAGTCGGCGATTTTATGGCTCCTATGGTGAAAAGTCAAGGCAAGAAACAGAAGAGTTTTGTCTTTGAGCTCGCAAGAAACCTGAAAAACAAAATCACCGACAACCTAACGCTGAAGAACACTAAGGCAAACAGCAGAATCGCATCAAACTCAAGTATGACATATGACACGATACGGAAATCATTGCATGTGGACGAATACCGCAAACCAACTCCAAAGGAGAAAGATCCTCACTTTGACTTCGAAATGATTGATACATATGCAGAGGACTTGATCAAGAGAGATGGCCGCAAAAAGGTTGCGAAAGACCTTCTGCAAAAGCATTCCTTCTACGAGAACTCAAGTGACATGTCCACAGCGTCCTCGCCAACTTTCGGAAACACAGCATCAATGCCAGATCTTCATCGTTCTGCATCCACGGGACCTCCATCACCGACCGGTTCGATTCCGTCGTCACCAGTGACAAAGAGGGGAAGAGGAATGAGTAGATCATCTTCTCATGGTGCCAACCTGAGAAACATCTCACCAACCCTCATGTCCACTACTGCTAAGATCAAACTGCTCAAAGCCAACTATTTCAGATGTGAAACACAATTTGCTATTGCACTACAATCCATCTCTGTAAGACTCAGTGCTGTTCCACAGGAGGCAAGATTGTCATCTTTGCGTGCTGAGCTCTCCCTCTTGAACAGAGATCTTCCTGCAGAAGTTGATATTCCAACCCTCTTACCACCAAACAGAAAGGGCAAACTCCATAAGATCGTCCAGATTGCTGCTAATGAAGCAGCTGTGTTGAACTCCGCTGAAAGAGTTCCTTTCTTGCTCCTGATTGAATACTTGAGCGATGAGCTCGACTTCGACCCATCAAGTGAGAGTAACAACATACTTCTGCATGAAAAGCCAAACAACTCCTATATCTTTGACCTAGGTATCAAGAGTGTGTCTACTGATGTTTCTCCGCCACCAAGCTCCTTCTACGAAAAACCAGCAGAGACCGACTTGGGTGATCTTTCAGTGGTGAAGCTCAGTAACAGAACAGAGACTGAAGTCTTTTCGAACGAGGTCCTTGTTGCAGCTTCTTCCACCGTTCCAATCATTGACAACGAGGACGACCGTACTGCTGAGCTCACTTTCTCAGCTGACTACAACATCGTTGCAGGCGAACAAGTTGGATCCTCTGATCTTGCTACCCAGATGAGAATTGCAGCTGTTATGCTCTCCCAATTGGACAGTGCCACCAACACACTCCCAGCTGATGAAACTGCGGCAATCAAGGCCAAGATTATCACATCAATGCAGTCTCTCCAAGACCATTTCGGTTACAAAGATCTCGAAGCCATTCACGGTGCTGCTGGCGAACGTAAGTTGGAGAACGATATGAAGACCGGTGGTGTCTCTAACGGTTCATCCAATGCTTATCTGGGTGAAGACTGGCAGACCAAGAAGGAGAGAATCCGCAAGCAGAGTATGTTTGGTCATTTGGAGAACTGGGACCTTTGCTCTGTGATTGCCAAGACAGGCGATGATCTTAGACAAGAGGCATTTGCATCTCAAGTCATCCAGTCAATGGCTGCCATTTGGAAGGCCGAAGGTGTCCCAGTGTGGGTCAAGAGAATGAGAATCCTGATTACAAGTGCCAATACTGGTCTTGTGGAAACCATCACCAACGCTATCTCCATCCACTCAATCAAGAAGGCGCTCACTAAACTCTCCATTGAAAGTGGAGAAAACGTCAAAGGGACGATCACATCGCTCACCGAGCACTTCGAAAGATGCTACGGTGATCCATCATCTCCAAAGTACAAACGTGCACAGGACAACTTTGCCCAGTCGTTGGCTGCATACTCCATCATCTGTTATTTGCTGCAGATCAAAGATCGTCACAACGGTAATGTGATGCTTGATAACGAAGGCCATATCATTCATATTGATTTCGGTTTCTTGCTTTCAAACTCTCCTGGATCTGTTGGATTTGAAGCTGCACCTTTCAAGCTCCCATATGAGTACGTCGAGTTACTGGGTGGTACCGAAGGTCCTGCCTTCTTGAAATGCAAACAACTTATTAAGGAAGCCTTCAAGGCTCTCAGAAAGCACGCTGACCAATTGGTCACTATGGTGGAGTTGATGCAGAAGGACAGTAACCTGCCTTGTTTCAAAGCTGGTCCACAAACCTCCGTTCAGTTCAGACAAAGATTCCAGTTGCACTTGAGTGATGCCGAATGTGATGCCTTTGTGGAGAACTACCTCATTGCAAAGTCTCTTGGTTCCGTTTACACAAGACTCTACGATCAGTTCCAGATGTTGACTCAGGGTATCTACTCATGAGAAGATGTGATTTTCATGGATACTTAGAAGTAATACAGGACATCGTTATAGCATTACATTATGTAGCAAGCTCACTTGAAACTAGGTTTGAGCTTGATCTTAGGCTTTGGCTTGGACATAGAGTCATCAGCACTTGAAGACTCCGACTTGATTGTTTGTGAACGGTCAAAAGAGTTGTCAACCTCCCTCTTTACTTGTGGAGCGGAAGTTGGCTGCATGTTTGGTGTCTTGAACTTTGGCTTCAGGGAAGTCTGTGGTCTGTTCTTTCTAGGTGTGGTGGCTTCGATCAGTTTCTCCTTTGAGCGGAACTTGAGTGTCACCTTCTTAGAGAAGTTCAGTGGGTCGGATGATGCAATTATGGTCTTCTTCTTAGTATCGATCTTGACCCATCTCAAAGGACCAGTAGGAGATCTCTTAGTGATGGCCTTGTACTTGACAGGCTTTGAGATGCTGGCCTTTCCCAGGTTTGAGCTCTTGGACTTGAGAACAATCTTTGGAATTGGCTTCTCACGCTAAGCAGTGCTTGAAGCTGTCAAGTCAGAAGAAGATGGAACGCTGATGCTGATTGGATTGCGGAGCTGAATCTTGAGACCGACCTTTCTGATCTTCACTATACCATCTCCCATGTTTCTAGCTGTGAGTTTGACTGTTCTAGGGATATCCAACTTGACTTCAAACGTGTCGTATGGTGGGGACAGGACGTACAACGCATCATAGAGATTGCGTTTCTGTATGATGTTGAGTAGAGGGTTTCTCACAGCACTCCACAGCATCTCAGTCAATGGCTTGAAAGAGTTGTAGTCTCTTCTCAAAAGCTCAATTGCACCTTTCTGTGTAGCTCTTGCTGCTGCATCTCTTCTGTTTTCAAAGGCGGCTTGCTTGTTTGAAGCATCTTCAATGACAACAAGGCCATCCTCCTCACTAGTAGCCACCTCTTCCACCGACAGGTCTTTGCTTAACTCGTCTTCGTCCAGCTCAATGCGACATCCGTCAATCACAGCTGATCCAAGTGCCCCTATGAAGGCATCGGCTAGTCTCTGCTTCAAGTACAAAGACTGCTCAAACAGAGTTGTAAGCAAGAAGTACTTGAGAATCGATGAGTTCTTCAATGCACCCATGTGGAATAGACTCTTGAATGCCAACACTCGGACATCTGGAGGATACGTGTTCTTCGTACGCAGCAGGAGGTCTTCCGGTGTCACTGTGATCAATCCACGTCTCGCCAATCTGAGTCTGTTTTGTAAAGCTGCAACACCAACCATACTTCCGTTCGATGGAACCCATTCATCCATCTTCTGATACCTTATGATTTCGGATGCAGCTTCTTCAAGGAACTTCTGGTCTGCAGTTGATAGTTGCTCCACTTTCTCCACTAGGGGGTTTGCCAATAGTGTATCACAGAGGCTGTTGAGAAGGTGGGAGAGATAGTAGGTGTCTGTGTATGGGTTGTTGAGGTTCTGGTTGAGTCTCAAGATATCCAGTAGGAACTTCCTGATGTCAAGTGGGGCGTTTCCTTGCGAGTCTCTCACTGTGGACAATGATTCAACGATAGCCTTCTTTATGAGGTAGTTTGGGAAGTCACTGAAGTCGTTAGGCAACGGCACAGAGGAATTCTCAAAGCAGTAGTTCTTCTTGAACGCCTTGAGGAGATGTCTCGATCCAATGAAACCCAACTGTTCCTTAGCAAACTTGGCCATTGCCAATGCTGCTTCGATTCTCACACCGTAGTAATAACGATCGTCCATCAACGTGCGTAACAGAATAGATGAATACAATGGTGTTGGATGGGATGAGTTGGCAAAGTAGTAAATGGACTCCACTTGCGCTTCAACGTCTCTGTCTTGTTGCAACTGGGAGGCAAACATGTAGTCTGGTTGATTGAGATAGATCTTGCAAATCCACTCAAAATCAGCATCCACTCTGATCCATTCAAAAGCTTCGTTGGTCATCTTCTCCTCTTCCTCTTTAGACCAGTCAGTGAGGTTCCACTCCTTGGTATCCTTCTCTGATTGTAGGATATCACCCAGACAATGGAGCAACACCATATCGTCCTCATCGATGTTCTCCTTGGCTTCCTTCTCGGATTTCAATTGCTTCTGGCTTCTTTTCAATCTCTTGTACTTGGTGTTGTATTGGATGTCCAGCTTCGTGAATCCTTCTTTCAGATCAACAATATGTTCGTATGGCGTACCATCAGCTTCGTGGATTCTGATAGTCATTGGACCCGTGAAGTAACTCTGCTGGTGGTCTTCGTGTGTCCCTTCAAGATCTCTGACAGCCTCTGAGATGAAAGTGGATCCATTAGGGTGCATCTTCTCGGTTTCTTGGTTCTGCACTTGTCTGATACCCATCTCGATGAACATTCTCTTCTTGTTGAACCTCTGCGTGACACGGAAGATCGGCACACCCGACCCATATACCCATTGTCTGAAGAACGGCTCGAGTCTGTTATGCCCGACTTTCTCACAAACGTGCTGGAAGTGGTGTGTACTGAGCGAACCATTGGGCAAATCACCAGACATTGCCTGCACCAAGATCTTTGGGATGACTCTGCTGAGGCCAAACGACTTGTCGGTCTTTGTCATGCGTCTATCCAGGATGAACATCACAATGGGGGCTTTCAGTTTGATGAAATCGAGATCCACAAGGCTTATTGGATGTCTGAAGTAAGGGTTGGCAAGAGGTGGTTTCCCCGTGTCTTCGTCACAGATCTTATCTGCCTGTTTCTTCACTCTGTATTTGTACTCGTTCAATCCCATTAGGCTCCGTATGAACTGGAGAGTCATGAAGTGTGAGATACCAATGGTCGTCCATAGGTCGTTGAAGGTCTTTGGCACGAGGTAGATACCGGACCATTGTTCAGCAAGAGCCACCGATAGGGCGTAAGTTGTAGAATAGATGGGTTCAATGGCAGACGTGGGATATAGTAGTTTCTCACTTATCACCGAGAATCCACCAAATGCAGTATACTCGGTATCCAAGTCTGAAACGAACACCATGCTGTAACTTGTGTTTGGGTATGAGCCGAATTCTCTTGAGTAGAAATCGATGGCCTTGTATAGGAAGATGGTGGTATTAATGGCATCATTGACCTGTGATGGGAGACAGTAGACCGCAGATGGAACAGCTGTGGTATCTTTCTCCTATATCTCCGGTTGGTTCTCTTCTTCAAGGTTGATCAATGGCGTTTGAACAAAAGGTCCCACTGCCCATCCGATATGGTGAGCCGAAGTTGGTGCGACAACTTGAAATGATACGAGCTTCTTTGCGAGATCCACTGGGTGTGATCTTGCAGACTATGTCGAATAGTCCGATCCGACCACTGTGATATCAATGTTACCCTCGTCTTGTTCATCGTCATCTCCATCTTCATCGTCATTGGCCATCAAGACATCTGCACTGATGAGTTTTGACACTCCGATCTGCTTGACTGTCTTCGGTACGCTCACTTCCACTTCCCATGTAGGCTTCTCCCATAGTCCGTCCACACAGGGAAGCCATGAAGAGGTACTTACACCGATGGCAGAGTTGATTGTGTATGCATGCCATTCTGATCTAGGGATGGTGGACCCTTTACCTCCAACAAAATGAACACCATTCTGTGGATTCTTCACAGTGTACTCAATGGTGACAGTCATGGGCTTGTATGTGAGTTCCTGGTGTGTGTTGATGGTACGATGACTGCCCGGAGATTCTCTGTAACCGTTTGGAGTGTTGAGGGAGTTGACTGATTCGAGCTGTTGCAGCTTGAGTGTCTCCGGGATGAAGACGGTGAGCTCCTATGTGTTCTCTCCTGAATACATGCTCTTGAACTTGTTCTTGTACATGTGATGCTGCTCGATACTAAATACGTCCTTGTGTTCAAGAGGTTGTGTTATAAGCTCGTACTCTTCTTTCAATGGATCTGTATGTGTGAACTTAGCACGTCGCTAGTTCACAAGCACTGTGTGGACTTCAAGCTGCCGACAGTCCAGCTGTATCTGATGCAAAACGCTTTGAATGGAGTTGATGGTGATCTCCGTGATTCCCTTGATGGAGCGCTGTTCCAAGTCAACATCGATGGAGACCTTCTGGTGGGCGACTCTGAAGTTTCGCAGCGGTTGGACAGAAGGGGTAGAGCGCTTGGCCCCGGAGCTCGGCGTGGCTGCACTGACACTGTGATGATCAAGTGGTGCCATTTGTTAGCCGGTTGGGATTTGCAGGAATTGAGTTGTGTTGGTGAGTTGATGATGTCCGAATCGGCCAGATGTGTTCATGATTTGTTGTGGAGGTACGTAGCCGGTGCTAGAGATCCCGTCAAACGGGTTCGCGGATAATCTGAGATCACGGCCGGGTAACCGCCCTTCTTTTTACGCGGCGCGCGCGAACACGCGTTCCAAGCTTACAAGACGCGTAAACAACCTTTTCAAGAAGGTAACTTCAAGAGCTGGTATTTACTCCTGAAGGCCCTTCATACACTCAAGCTACAGTCCACCAAGATGGATCTCTTGGAGGATCTCGATACACAGCCAATAAGGGCGAAAACTTTCAAGAAAAAGGTGGATATTTCACTCTCCACGGACACATTCAGCACCACACAGAGTATCATTGAAGAGACTCAACAGGTCGATGTCACACAAGATTTTGCGTTGAATGATGAAGAAGTGCACACTGGAGATGATGGTGTCCCTTCTGTTGGATTTGCAACATCTCTTTTCGCCAACATGGGTACGAGCTCACTGCTATCCAAGATCAAGAAGAGACTGAATGGAGAAGAAGAAGAAGAAGAAGAAGAAGACACACAAGAGAACGCCACATAGAACGATCATGATGCCACTACACAAAAGATCGACACACAAGCGGGCACACAGATGGTATCCACATCTACTTTGCCAGTCACTCAGGTCGTATCTGGAGTGGATGACAACGAACAGGACACACAACAGATTCCTTCAACTAGGACTATTGATATAACGGATGCTGCTACGGATGCGGAACCTGCTGATGCTCCCAAGACAGCTCGTTCCAGAAAGGTCACCGTGTTCTTCTCGGATGACGAATCCGAAACAGAGGCTGCTGCTGCTGCTGCTGCTGTTGCTTCCACCGCAAACAACAATGACTCCAATGCTACTGTTGATACTCAATTGGTTGCCTCTGTTGCTCCAGTCAGTAAACTGTTCGTTGATGACTCCGACAGTGATACAGAGGTTGCTGAGCCTGCAACCACACAGTCAGATGAACGTGAAGATCGAGCTAGAAGAATCGCCGCAAGAGCCGAACAGAAACGTGCGGAGCGTCTCTTCAAGGAACAGCAGGAGAGAGCCAAGAAGGGGAAGGATCTTGACGCCGCAAAGCCAACGAAGCAGACTGAAGTTGACTCTAAAGCTGATGATGATGACGACGACAATGGTGATGATGATGACGGATATGAGTCTGAACTTGTGGACGACACCAAGAACATCCCAATCTTCGACATCGGCGTCACCACGAAGAAGACTTTCAACAAGGCCGATCTGTTTGCTGCCTTCGCATCCAAGAAGAGAGAACACGTCCCAGCTGTTGTTACCCCAGACACCACACCATCTGCATCCTCCCCTCCAAAGAACACACATGTTCAGCAGCAGGAGATTGAACTCGACAGCGACAGCGACAGTGAAAGCGACCAGGACATTCTCGACATGGTCAAGAACGGTGCCAAACCAGTCGTCTCCAAGCCAGCTGTGAAACCAGTCAACCCATCTGAAAAGGGACATCTGATCAGTCTTGATGACAGTGACAGTGATGACGACATCGCAGTGGAAGCACCAGTGTCCAAGGCGAAGATTTTGGACATCAAGGCCAAATTCTCCAAGAAGACCCTCCAACAGAAACGTGCACAGCAGAAGAACTCCAAGATAAGCAAGAACTCTGTGTTTGCAATGTTGAAAGCTGCGACGAAGAAACAGATCAGTGCAGACTTGAAAGAGAGATAGGGAAACCAACCAGAGCTCTCGAAGGATGAGATTGATCAAGTGCTGGATGTCGAGTCGTTGTTGTTGAGACACATGAAGCATGCCAACATGGTGAAAGAACAGGAGGAGAAACAGAACAAGGTGCTTGGTGGTGGAGATGAGAGCGAGGAGGATGGAGACTACCAGGATGAAGTGCCAGAGAGTGACGTTGAAGGAGAGGAGGAGGAGGAGGAAGACGAAGACGAGGAGAATGATGACGTTGAACTCCTAGCACCTAGTCAGATCCAGAAGGGAGCTGGAGGTGAGGATGACGAGACTGTGGTGGCGAAGAAGCAGAGAAGAAAGAACGTGATTGAAGATGAAGACGACGAGGAAGAAGATGGTGAAGAAGAGAAGGAACTCCAACAGCCACAGAAACCTAACATGAACATCAAGGAGATCTTGGGTCACGCTAACAAGGACGAAAGCATCAATATCGGATTCTTTGGTGGAAACTTCTCACAGGGCCAAGAGGGACAGACACAGCAGATGAAGAACGATTTGGGTCTAGGAATGACCCAGTTGTTCGAACAGGGATCTCCAAAGGCCCAGGTGTATGGTTCCAAGGTGTTTGCACAGCTGAGAGACGAGAAGCAGCAGCAGACGTCTGTGATTGGAAACATCTCCACCTCTGATATCCTCAACGACAGCGACTCGTCTTTCTTCAAGCCAACCAATTCGCTCAGCAATAACAACAACGAGCTGCCTCCAGATTATGACGAGCCTGCGACACAACTCGCTGATGTGGAACCTCCATCCATCCCAGATTCTATGACCCACTCTATTAAGCACACGCTTGACACTCAGACCCAAGTAGGGGACGAGACAGCTACACAGGCAGATTCGATTCAGCAACAGACTCAAAAGGATGAAGAAGTTGAGTTGAGTGAAGATGAAGAGGATGATATCGTCGGAAAGCCCCACAAGCTCAAGAGACTCAAGAAGAAGTCTGAACTCTCGGATGATGACAGAGATGATGATGATGATGATGACAAGGATGATGGTGACGATGAAGATGATGAAACAGAGGAGGAGAGAGCTGCAAGACTCAAGCAAGCAGAATTCTTCAGACAGCAACGTCTTCGGGACCAACAATTGGAGAAACGCCGTAAGAAGGAGATGAAGGCCAAGGGACTCGACATGATCCTCGAGAATGAAGCCGATGAGTCTGAAGATGAGTGGGCAGGTGTTGGTGGTGCTGACGGTGAAGCTGACGTGGAATTGGACTCTGAAGATGAGAAGATGTTCGATGATATCACCAAGGTTAAGGAGAATCGAGTGGAGATGGCCAAGATGCTTCATGCTGAGAAGGCTGAGGAGGAACAGGCCATGTTGATGAGAATCTTGAAGGACATGGAGACGGGTGCTTGGAGAAACCGTGGCAATGGAGCTGGTGAAGACGGGTTGAACTACGACGATGAAGAAGACGAGCTCATCAGACGGTATAGACTCTACAAACAGCAGAAGAAGAGACAGATGCTGGAAGAAGACGCTGCATTGAGACAACTGGCAAAGGACAAGAAGGCCCAAGCGTTCTTCTAGTCTATTGCAGAAGACTCCATGGACTCCAGACGCGAGATCTTCGCGTTGGACGCTACAGATGTCGAGAGTCTAAGTGACGACTCTGGAGAAGAAGAAGAAGAAGAAGGAGAAGCTCCTCTTGTGGATTCGAAGGCCAAAGATCTGCTCAAGTCACCTGAGGAAGTTGCTAAGAAGAGGAAGAAGAGAACCATCACACAGGCGTATGTCCAGAAAACACTGTCTTTCCTCAATGAGATCGATCCTGATGCCCCTGAGATGACACACCACTACATGGATGAAGACGACTCCTTCGAGGATCTGCGTACCTTGAAACAGAACTCGATGATCAGCATGACCGATAGAACACCGGTGAAGAAGAAGCCGATCGTGATTGATGACAACACGCACTCATCTCCTACAAGCATGTTCAAGGTACCCACCGTTAAGAGATCGTTCCATGTCGTGGAACAATCCACTTCGATCAGAAACACAGAAGTCACAGTGTCTACATCTGCCAAATCCGTTTCGGGTGCTGGTTCCTCCATCATGTCTCTCGGTAGGGGTAGATCTGCCTCTAAGATCGACGTGACAACACAAAGAGTTCTCAAGGCTCAAAAAGTGAAAAAACAAGTCAGTGCCACAGGTGGTGTTTTGAAGAGATTGGCTAGTATTGAGAACTCAGCGTTCGAATGATCCAGGTTGTATATGCATACGTTAATTCATTAATCGTCTATTTATAATGCCGTCAGTAACCAGCGGTGTTCATGGTATGTTCATGATATCATGAGAAAGTGCATCCTTCAGAGCAGCATGGCTGACTCTGCTGGTTACCACCATACTTTGACTCAACCCAGAGCTCTCACCGTGTTGAACGATCCTGGAACCATGTGGCCCAATAGTTAACGTAGATGAGCTTCCCTTTATGTGTTCTGTGTTCTTGATTTGCCATGGCTTTGTGACCTGCTCACTATCACTGGTATCTGTTGTGGGACGTTTGCCAACCTCAGATGTGACCATAATAGATGGCGAGATCAGATTTGCTACAAAGCTTGGCCATGTAGTAGATGATGCAGGTGGAGGAGTAGGGAAAGAGTAGTACTCGTTGTCATTGGTAGAGTTTCCACTTCTCTTTTGTGTGATTGGTTTTCTTTTCAGGAAAGGAGAAAAATTGGAGCTAATCTGTGTTGACGGGATGGTATCATTCTTCTGATCGTTGGAAGCTGAAGCTTGTGTTGGGGCTGAAATTGTATCTTTCTTAGAGAACCAGAAGGAGAATCCATTGGATGTAGACTGAGCTGGGGCTGGTTGACGGTTCACTGCACTGCGAGCTGCCAATTGGGTGAGTGCCTGTTTACTGGTAGTAGTACCTCTGGAAGAGATGGCCAGATTGTTGGCTGTAACTGGGGTGATGGTGGTTGTGTTTCCAACCGACGGCATCAGTGGCTTTGCTAGTCTCTGCATCCAATTCATTGCACTAGCATTTGACTGCTTCGGTTGTACAGGGATTCTGGAAGTCATAACTGAGAAGATACTGTCACAAGAGTTGGATCTGTTGAGTTTGTGCTCGAAAGTCGGAATCTCGTAGTGTCTGTCTGTGATGAGAGAGGATTCTTCTGGTGAGATGCGCTCTAGTGTGTCATCAGTGGTGGTGATTGTGGTGGAACCAGTGGATTTCGACGTCACCTTGGAAGGAATAACGATAGGCGATGCCAGTCCTTTTGAAACACTCATGTTGGGCTTCGACTTGCGCTTGGTGGTCTTCTTTGGTGGTTCTCGATGCATTTTCTGCTCCATTACTGATGGGGTCAATGGCTTCCGTGTGCGAGCAGTCTTCAGTGACTCTGGTGTTTTCAAGAACTGACTCTCCTGAACATCACTGAGTCCAGAGGATGACTGTAAGGAAGATGATTCCATGGGACCATCAGTTCTGAATCTGAGACCAGTGTCGTAAGATGTGAAGTGTCTGAGATTGAACTTGGCTGGGATTGGTAGACCCAATAGATCAGATGATGCACTCAAGAGTCCAAGATCTTTCATGGCAACAGGAGATGAGTTGCATCTCGTATGTCTGTTTCTCGTTCTAGACGACAGCGGTGAGAGCTCTTTCTCATCTGTTTCATTGCGATCCAAGACTGGTGATGACTCTGTTTCTTCCTCTGCAGATGATTGTTGAGAGAACAGTGTGTTGTCCATTGTGGTATCTGGCGTAGGCAGCATGTCTTCCACCCTTCTAGGGGTACTGACAACACTTCTGGTGAGAAGATTCAGGTTCAACGAGTTTCTCTTCGATGCACTAGCCTGCGATGATCTTGACGCACACCGTAGCGGCTTGAGACTTAGGTTCGTAGCGGAGTTATTGTTATTGTGGTTGATCCGCTCCTGCAGAGTCCTTGGATTGGTGAAATGTGTCTCTGGTGTACATGGTTCAGACTCCTTGTGGGTAACTGGATCCTGATATATATGTGTCGATTGTTTCAGTGATCCTCCACTAGACACCTCTTTATCTTGCTTGGCCAGGTCGTCGATCTTCTTGGACAAATAGCGATACTCGAGCCATAAGTTCTCCAGAGTGGCTGCTGTAGTTCTCCAATTCAAGTCCTCATCTTTCCAGTTCTTCAGTGACGGTAAGCCTCTGCGAAGTCTCATAGCATTAACCTGCTGCTCTGCTTCCAGCATATTCAAGTGTGATTCGAAGAACTCCGCCCTCATCATAAGAGCGTTCAACTGTGACAGATAAGCCTAGTACTCTTTAAGGTTCTTTGAGAGCAGATCGATCCGGCTGTCCATCTGTGTGATCAGGGAAGCTGAGACTCTGAGAGAATGCGTGAGACGGATATTCTCCTCGATCTTGACGAGAGCCTGTGACGATCTCTCTAGGATCTCGTCAGTGAGCTTGTTGAGCTCGGATCTGTGTACCGAGATGTCTCGACAGGGCTCCATCTTGATCTCAGTGTCCTGGTTTGAGCTGGGCGGCTGGGTCCTTCAGTGGGAGCGGGTAAAGTGGAGAGTATGGTTGTCTCCTCTGTGGAAAGGTGATCTGAACCGCCGTGGTCCTTCGTTCTCCAGTGCTGTCTGCTGTAGATATATAAGTCGTACGAAGAAAAAAATGATCCAAACGATACGGCGTTTTGTTTTGGTTGCAAGGTGGTTACTGCGGTGATCTGACCGATCGCGCAGGGAAATGTAAACACTGGTCCTATTGGGACGGTAAGCGCAACACCATTATCCGTTTTCGGTCATCTTCCCAATCAGGTACGTACGGATTAAGCGAGGCTTTCTCTGCGATAAGGATCCATGAGTTACTAAAAAACGCGTGTATCGTAACTAACTAGTGTACAAATTGGTGATCGTCAAGGTGGTGGTGGCTGCTATTGTTTTTTCTGCTGTCGAGATCACTTGCGAGTCACTGGCTTCTTCCAGAAGTACTGCTTGTGTGTCTTTCTGCAGTTTCTCAATCCACTGGAACCCTTAACGGAGCTGACGAGCTGGACTCTCGAGACGTCTGTGTCCTTCTCCACATCGTAGTAATACTCCTCATCGAGGTACTTGCCAGCTGCATCCTTACCCTTTCTGTAGATGACACCGATCCAAGGAGTGGAAGCCAAGATGGCTCTCAACTGCTGACGAGTCAAGGCCTGAGTAGAGGCACTTATGGTTTGCAATTGGTGTAGCGGAGTTTGAGAGAGTCTGGAGAATGCCAAGTGGTTACTCAAGACGTTTTGCACAGTAGCAAAGTCATCCACTGTGGAAAGGACCTCTTCCAGGTTCAGACTCTCGATCTTGTGTCTTGGTTCTCTCTGTTCTCTCCGTGTAGGTTGGTGCTGTGTATGATGGTTCTCTGATTCGAGAGCATCGTGTCTGATGTCAACCTTCTTCTTCTGTGGCGAGTTACCAGGCTCGGCCTTACGACGTCTGCTGCTCATCTGGTTGAGCTCGTTGTCAGTCTTTGGCTTCAATGCAGAGTCCTGGACATGCATTTCTGTTGTCACTGGTGCATACACGACGTTCTTGGTGTTGATAGGTGTCTCAATTGGTGTCTCAACTGAAGACTTCAAGACCGGGGTGGCACTTCTTGATAACTGCTTTATAGTGTTGTCTGCTTGTGCTGATGGCGTTGGAAGTTCAGTGGTTAAAGGAGCAGCTGAAGGTGTAGCTGAAGTGATAGTCGGTTTGATAGTTGGGGCTGCCTTCAAAGCGACCTTGGACAACAACTTCTGAGTGGACTGGTCGGCCTGTGATGCTGAGCTTGGTTCCATCTGAGCTTCGATGTCCTCTGTGGACGCGTTCTTCATCTGCTCTGTTGGCTCTATTGAGCTCAATCTCTCCTTCAATACAGGCATTTCGTCTTCAGTCTCCGACTCCTCGCTGGTGACATTGATCGATATGATTGCACCTTTGATGTTGATCGACATCTGGTCGTTGTATGGTAATGACACTTGTTCATCCTTCAAAAGACTGAACTCCTCAAAGACCTCGTCTTCAGTGGTGACTTCCTCCTCAGGCTTCTCCTTGAACTCATACACAGAGTCGTCGCACTGAAGGACATAGCCGTAGTATTTCTTACCGAGTGAGATGGTCAGTCCGTTGTGGCCCTTGCAAAGCACTGTGAGCTCGTTTGCCTTACTCTCGTAGTGTAACTTGACGTGTAATCGGGAGGCAAATCTGGATTTGAGGAAATAGTCACAACGTGAGGATCTTCCAATAGAGAACTTCTCATTTGGGTACAGAAGAACGCTCAAGAGTGGCTTTCTCACAGCTTGTTGCTGGGTGGTATTTTCATTGGAGCCCACAGAGTCCGATCTAGGCAATGGAGACACGCTCAATTGCTGTTGGTCTCTGACAGGGGAAGATGATCTTCCGGTAGAAGAAGAAGGGTTAGGAGTAGGATAAGCTTGTTTGGAGAGTTTCACGGTTTCCTTGTTGAATGGGGAGCTGATGGTGAACTTCTTTGGTGCTGTGGATGGTCCAGAAAGTGATCTGAACGGGTCATCCACATGGTCCTGTTCATGGTGCTCCAGGATAGGAGAGGATGGTGGAAATGCACTCATTGTGGCGAGGTACTGTCTTCAAACTATCACTCTTATCTGATGGTGAGTGGACGGTGTTGATAGGGTGGATCGAACGTTAATGTGCTGTTGTACTGGGTTCTGGTTTACGCGCCACTCTGTAAATTCTGACTGTGTAAACTCCACACTAATAGGCTGCTCAGATCCTGCGAAGCGCGTCGCTCCTTTGTTTACATTTCGCTGCACCAAAACAGAGGAGCGCGTCGTTCGCGTTTTGTATGGAGTCACGAGTGAGAGAAGAGCTAAGCTATACTGATGAGAAGAGATTCCTATGTAGTATAGCCCTAACTTGTAGGTCAGAGATCGTGATATACCTGGGAAGTCTAGTTCGGCTTTTCTCATACACGTATCTAGCAAAATCTGGGTTATTAATAGCTGTAGTCCACTGAGAATCACTGCGTCTGTAGTTTCAAGTGATTGAATGGGTTATCATGTGACTTTCTGTAGGGCTTGGGCTCCTTCTAACATCCGTACATATCAGTCTCCGCAGTGAAGCTTTTCAGTCGCGCTGAGTGTGGTGCTAACCAGGTCACTTTCCCATACACCGCGAACAGTTCGGCAGTCACATCACTACCCACGCACAAACCCCGCGCAGTGCGAACCATCCAGTCGCCTCTCTCTCTCTCACTCCCAGCCTCTGCGTGCACTGTAGCTGCTCTCTGTAGTGGGCCCTCTCTCTCGCCCTCTGTGTGTGTGTGTGTGTGCCTCTCCCTCTCCTCTCCCTCCGTTCTCGCTCTCTCACCGTCTCGCTCTCTCGCCCGCCGCGGTGTGCCTCGCTCTGTGTGTACGGGTGGTTGGCTCTCTGCCTCGCTGTGTGGTGAAAAAAAACATCTTCAAGCTCTTCTATGGAGGCTCTGTATAGGTCACTAAAAGACTCCATCCACAACATAAACAGACACCATGGGTAGTACGTATGCTTCCAAACAGCTACAGAACTACATGCGAGATGATAAATGATTATGGATTATATTTGGGTGGGAAAAGGGAGACTCGAGGACCGCTCAAGGATTGAAGACCACCCATCAACAAAGTTTAGAGACGAGAAACGCCGACACACCAGCAAGGGAGAAGTCGGGAATCAACATATCACAAGGCTACAAATCTACCATGAGATATATGAATAGCAGAAAATAGGATCTACCACGGAATGATTCATCAATAACCAAGATTCTGTCATACACTTAAGAGACACGTTGGAAGATCTGTCGAGCAAGCACCGAAGAAGAACATGGCACTCTCATCCCTATAAATGAGTGAAAGAAAGTACTCAATAACTTTCAGAAGCTATCTATGGAAGTGTGGAATCACATGTACATCACAACTGATCGCTCAGAAGATACTATCAACGATTTTCGAAACATTTAAGAAGTCCCAACTTGAACCTTCACCTACCTTCTCCTACAATCCATAATCATCATCTCCATCATGTCCTGAGCTTACAAGCAAATTTCATTTGTCCAGAATACTAACTATTTGTGTTAACAGAGGGTACTCCATCTTTCGGTAAACGTCACAACAAGTCCCACACTTTGTGTAACAGATGTGGTAGACGTTCTTTCCACATCCAGAAGAAGACCTGTTCTTCTTGTGGTTACCCAGCTGCTAAGATGAGATCCCACAACTGGGCTCAGAAGGCCATCAGAAGAAGAACCACTGGTACCGGCCGTATGCAGTACTTGAAGCACGTTGCTAGAAGAGCTAAGAACAACTTCCAGTCCGGTGTTGCTAAGTCCGCCTCTGCTTAAATTGTTTTCTTGTAATAAGATGAAATTTTGTTATGTTTGAAATGGATGACTCAACATTGTGATATTATCTACTGCTTGTGTTCACTATGAAGGTGTGAATAGTTGTAGAACTCTAGTACTAATGATGGTATGTACATACGTAGTGTTAATCTCTCATGACGACATCCCCATCTTCGTCGTCTTGTTCCCCACCAGCTCTCTCTTCCATTGCAGGGTGCATCGATATGAAGAGGTTATCAGCTTCGTCCATGGTAGTACATTTCTCCAGGATGTCCCTCGCCAACTCCACAACATCATCGTCGTAGGCAAACTCCAACCCATTGCTGTACCCAATCTGCGCGTACAATATCTCCTCCAATGTGGCCTTAGATAGGTCATCAAGATGACTTACTTGATTAGCTCGTTCCTCAGCCCATCTGTTGAAGACCGGTCTCTTCCTATCACGTTCTCGGAACTTCGTAATGAAGCTGGTAACTTCATCGTTGGTGACACTGAATGCAACACGAGCCAAGACAATCAACAGCTCGTGAGTTGTATCCTTCGATAAGGTTGGTGATGGAGACCCTTCCTCCATTGCGGTCATATCCCATATGAGATGTAGCAGTCTAATCATGGAGGATATCAGCTTGGATCTCAAATGTGTCAAACGGTCTCTTGGAGAGTTGAAGATCATCTCCTGTTGTTTCCCGATACCGAATATCAGATTCTTCAATACTGTGCGATCTTTGTTGAAAAGGTTAACTCCATTTGTTGTTGTAATGATGAGCTTCTCCAAGACGTTCAAGATGGACTGCTGTAACGAGAGGAGTTGTTGTTGATGTAGACTGTCTGCAGAATATCTATTTTTCACCTCCAAAGGGTGAACCACATTTGGATAACTCTTCACTTTGTCATTCCCAACAAGTTTCACCAGTTGGATGTTATCAATGTTGTTGCCTTGAAGCTTGTTAAGGCCATTGAACAGCCAGTTGGCGCACCAATCCTTCCCATCAAACATCAATTGCATCATTGGTCCAATAACCTCCTTGGTCATCAATGGACATTCATCTTCACCTTCGTAAGCATTCACGATAGAGCTCAGTGTACTGACAACGATGTCCATGATCAGCACGTTGGAGCCAACATTATTCAGTGCAAGACGGATGAACTTGTACAGATCTCCATGCTCATTTAGCTCCTTCATCACATTATGCATTGTCTTGTGATCCTCAGAGGCATTCACCATCAGTGCACACGTCACATCACACGAATACACAAGAATCAATTGGTCAACAAACTCATATTGAATTGCTGTGATTCCAAGTCTCTTGTGTCTCTGAACTGTCTCACTGAGCTCTTCATCTTTGGGTTTCAACAAAGGTGCCAGTAGAATTTGGATATCCTAACAAAGACCCAGGAGCTGTAGTACAACCTCGGATGTAACTGCACTTGGTCTGAAAGTTATCGTTGTGTGAAGGATGGCTAACAGGAAAGGGATGGGGAACCTCTGAGCAGTATGTGAGGCGTTGAACAACTTCTTGATAAGGAACGTGAACCCCTTTACAATCTTTGTAACAAGTTCATCCAGTCTGGAAGCTTCTCTCTATAGTGTCAAGTACTAAAGGATATGTGTGGACAATGGTTCTTTGGCTGGTATGAAGAATTGGTCTAGCTGGAAGTTCTCATCTATGCAGACTTTAGATAGGAACTTCATAGTGGTCTGAGTTTGTCCAGGGATGGTATGATGCATGATGGTATCGATGAGGTTCGCACTCTCATTTGACTGTCTGGGTGGTATGATACGAATGATTGGTGCTGGTGCGGGTTGTGAGACTGTTGATGCGGTAGAGCTTGATGGTGGATGCTGTGCCTATACCCTCGATTGTGGTCGACCAGTTGTGGGTGGTGCTTTGGGCGTCACTGGGTCTGGCGTGAGACTTTCTGCTTTACGACTTGGTGTCTCGTCCTCATATTTCTTGAATGTGGTATCACTGGTTCTTTTGCGTCTCTTATGTGCATTGAGGTTCCTAACTTCCACTGATAGGAACTTCTTCTCATCTTCGAGTCTCCTCACCAGCGATTCAAGAGCCTGCAACTTCGAGACACTCTCGTTCTTCTCTTTGAGGTTATGGTTGACCAGCTGCTGTATCTCATTGTGTTTGGCGCTCTCCAACTCCTGGATCTTCGCTCTGAGAACTGCAATCTCTCCCCTGGCGGCTAAGAGATCACCATCAAGTCTCTGGTTCTTCTGTGATGCCTGAGTGGTCTGTGTGCGTTGTGTCGCCAATGGAGCGTCTTTCGGTTTCAGCGTCAACGCAATGAAATCGTCATCGTCGTCACTGAAATCATCGCTGAAGGACATCTGAGAGTCGTTCTTTGTAGTCTTCCTGGTGTGAAATTGAAGATCAAACAACTGAATAAACGCCTCTCATCTCGTTTGTTTACCTTTCACTATGTGAAGCCGGGTAACTGGGCGCGCGAAATCTCCAGGCTTCACACAGGGAAAAAATTAATCCTACCTCATCGCTAGTCAACTACAGGTGATTGACATCAACATTCCTTGTTTTGCGTATCGACTGACGAAAAAAATGTCTACCGAGACCAAGAAGGAACAGAAGAAAGGTGTGCTTCCAGCCTCCCTCGTGCCTGAGCAGCCAACAGCCCCAAACTCCAGAGATAAAGATACAAAGAGACTCATCGTTGTTCTCAGTGCAGCATGCTTGGAGACCCATAAGATCAGCTCCGGTCACGGTGCCAACCAGGACAAATATGCTCTTTTGAACTGTGATGACCACCAAGGTCTTTTGAAGAAGATGGGCAGAGACATCAGTGAAGCCAGACCAGATATTACACACCAGTGTCTGCTCACACTGCTCGATTCCCCTATCAACAAAGCTGGTAAGCTCCAAGTCTACATCCACACAGCACGCGGTGTTCTCATAGAAGTGAACCCAAGTGTACGTATTCCAAGAACATTCAAAAGATTCTCCGGTTTGATGGTACAGTTGTTGCACAAGCTCAGTATCAGATCCGTCAACTCCGAAGAGAAGTTGCTGAAAGTCATCAAGAACCCAATCACAGATCACTTGCCAACCAAGTGCAGAAAAGTCACACTCTCCTTTGACGCTCCATTGGTGAGAGTACAGGACTACGTCCAGAAGTTGGATGACGATGAGAGTATCTGTGTGTTCGTTGGTGCTATGGCCAGAGGTAAGGACAACTTCGCCGATGAGTTCGTTGATGAGAAGCTTGGTCTTAGTGACTACCCACTCAGTGCCTCTGTGGCATGTTCCAAGTTCTGCCACGGTTGTGAGGACGCTTGGGGTATCTACTGATAGTCTCCTTGATGTTGACTTTTCCCTTGGTGGTTAGCACACACCCTGCATTGTCACTGATGTTGATCAGTACTGATCGCTTTCTCTCTCAAGATAGAATCTGTACATTATATAGCCGTTAGTCTGAACAAGCGTATGTGGACAAATGATCCATGCTGTAATGCAATCTTCGCTATATGCCGTACTGTTAGTGGTACAAAAGCTATATCTATATGACCTGCTGAATGTACCATATCAATATGGCATAAGATATGTGATGTGACATATCACCTAATTACAGCGAGCTAGAGATTCGACAATTATCTGAAACTCCGAGCTGTCCCAATTTTTGACAAATTATCCCTTCTCACCCGATAGCCGATTACTTTCGTATATCGTACGGTATACGGGGTCAGCCAATCCCCTATTTGCACGGTTGCTTCTTTCCAAAAGCGATGGGCCCTTACGAAATTTAACGTCAGTGGGCCGTGGCGCTGGCGCTGTGACGTACCCCGGACTTTTCTCCGCCCGAGTATTGGAGAAGCTACCTAGTCTTCGACTGGAAGCCTAGACTCCCAAAGCTGAGAGTATTTAAATTGAGCCTTCTCCCCCCCCCCCCCACATTTTCTATCCAAACCACCAGCTTCCTTCATCCATCAACTATCAAAACATCAAACACAACCAAAATGTGTCAAACTTCTATCTGTGGACTTTGCAGTATGTCTAGATATCGTGAATCAGATCGATCTTCCCCTGAGCAACGCCACTAACAGAACGCTTCAAGACAAGAAGAGCTGGACAGGCTGTGGCCAACACGTTGCCAGTGTCATGGACGCCACCGATCCAAAGTTCTGGTAAGTCGCGCAACACTCCAATCTATTATCTTCTCAGATACTAACTATGAATATCGGACAGGTGTACTTGCAGACACAACCACGTTGACGATAGCGTCAACACCAAATACCCACCAAAGGCAGGCACCGGTCGTACTAGCATGTGAGCGACCTTTGTGACATCACATTTCCCCTTATATCTTTCAATTCTTGATACGTGCCCTATATGTAACTTTCAGATACCTTAGTCAATAACTTGCATTTTGTTATACCTTCGCTCATGATTTTGTAGTCAGCTGGTGTTTTCAGGCAGCTTCCCCCCCCCCCCCCC
>JAKVQR010000166.1:0-103659 GCA_030462915.1 Petasospora meyerae | reverse complement strand
GGGGGGGAAACTACGAGAGAGACTGGATTGCAACATGCAACCATGATGAGGAGGGAAGGGGAGTAGCAACTGGAAGCGTTGGATTATTTTGAGTTACTAGGCAGTTGTTATAGTTCGTGTACAGGAAATTGAATTATCTGCGGCAAGCCTATAATATATATAGCACTGCAACATTTAGGTCCAGTGCGCTGTCACTCGATCTGCTTATCGCTAGTGGTAGGGTGGTAGGTACTGTGTGGCATGTGCTAGTGTGGATCGACATAGCTAGCACTAGATGGGAGAGTGGGGCATAAACAACTGACTAAGATATTTAAATTTGAACAAATGCATACAGTACCCACCAATTAATCACAATTAACCCACAAAAAACGTCACATAATTGCCACTCTAGAGCCTCCTGGAGGGGAGCAAATCTGCCATTCCGTCGCGGGCCACTAATGATCCCCAAACACACAACCGAGCAGCCTTCCCGTCGCGTCAAAAAGGTACAAAACGTACGCTGAAACTCCACATCGTCAACGAGCGGGAACTTTGAAAAGGTCATTCTCTTGTCTTCTAAGCTGACATATTTTATTTCCCAACAGATTTGTTACCAGAAACAAACACAATGGGATTCAAAGATAAACTCAACCAGATTCTATACGCTTTCTCCACGGAGGACCGCTACGCCGACTACGATGAGCAGAACCACCACTCCAGAACAGCCGCTGAGGCCCGTCAAAGAGCTGAGGGCATCCAACTCAACGACGCTACAAGATTTGACAACGACGATGACGACGGCTCTGCTCCCGGTGCAGTCCATTCCACAGAGGGTGTTTCCGAGACCATTCTTGCCTGGAGACACATCGAGACTTGGACCTCTGAAAACCACTCAGACTTGAATGCCACATTGGCCGACCCGTGTACCAGAGCTGACATAGCCAAGGCTGAGTAGGACTTGGGGATCGAGTTCCCAGCCCCAGTTAGAGCCTCTCTGAGAATCCACGATGGTCAGGAGGATCTCAGCTCACTGCCGGGTACGGGTGGGTTGATCTTTGGATTGCCGCTATTGGATCTTACCACCATTGTTGATATGACCAAGACCTGGAGAGTCGTTGCTGAGAGAATGGAGTTGGAGGCACAGGCTAAGAGACAGGAGGACGCTGCTAACAAGCTCCTTTCCCCAGTGGGCTCCTCCAACGAGAACAACCAGTCTACCGTCGCCCTGGTGCAAACACAGCCTGGTTTCAACAAGCTGTCCACATCAGACTCCACCGTTGACCCTGATCTCGAGAAGAAGATCTCCACTAGCAGCCGCAAGAAATACCACCATAACAGCCAATCTGCACAGATGGCCAAGCAATAGTCCTTCCCACCGGGTTTCGTCCAGCCAGTGTACGCTAACCCAAACTGGATCCCACTCATCACTGACTTTGCCGGTAACAACATCGGTGTCGACATGGCTCCTGGTCCTAAGGGTAAAGTTGGTCAGGTCATTCTCTTTGGTAGAGACTTTGACACGAAGTTTTACTTGGCTCCAACCTGGGGTGACTTCCTTCTGGGCTTTGTGAAGGACTTGGAAGAAGGTAACTACACCATGGAGACAGACAGATACGAGGACATGTACAGTGGTGAAGGTGAGCTCAGATTCTACGACAAGCAGAGACGTATGGACCTGCCCTACTTCAGAGTGCTCACCACAAGAGTGTTTGAGAAATACAAAGAATACTTACCTAGAAGACCACGTCCACAGCAACAACCTCAGCAACATAAACAGCAGAATCCAACGGAACAGAAGTCACAGTTACAATCACAAAAGATCCAGGCTAAGCAGCCAGAAACCACTGTGAAGCCAACGGATCAGGAAGTCACATCAAAATCAACAACAACAGAAGAGCCACAGGGTGACTCCAAGAACAAGGAGAATGAGGTAGAAGACCACCAGCCAAATGACTCTTTGATTGGTGACTTGAGCACTCCTAAGAAAGTTGAAGATGGTGATGATGATGAGACTGACAAGGTTACTGAAGACTTCAAGGACGTTGCTATTTGATCTCCCTCCTACCCATACAATAAACACTTTATATATCATTCTCGATTCAGGACGGTACCCCTTCGTACTCACTAGCTGCCACTTCAGACTCAATCTTTTTCCAATGCCTTCTGTTATCGTGGATAGGGACCCTTCTCAATCTTAGCAATAGCATAGCCAAGAACACCAACCCGCAAAACACCGTGGCTGGAGTCAACATCTCCACAAAGTTTCTATGCGATGAGACTTTCTAGTAAGGACAACTAGCATAGGGACCACCAGTGACCCAACACTCCGATATTGCTATGCTGTTGATATCAATCCAAACATCCGGTGTGTCCAAGTCTGCCTCTCGTAACACAGACACCAAGGAGAGTTGATCCAATGCCGTCTTCGGTATAGAGAACTAATAGGAGGCATTGGAGGACATCGATGCCGATGTGGAGACGTATGGATTCTCAGGTAGCTTTTCACATGCTTCAATGGCGTCGAAATAGGTGTATTTATCCATTGTGATGGCCCATGTGAAAGATGACATGTTGGAGGAAGGGATGGTCAATCGACAGGCAACGTGTTTCCGAGTGTAACAATTCGATACAACCCATTTGGACTGTGGTAAAGGTAGCGAGCCACAGTTGTATGCAGATTGAGAGGAACTGTCACCATCCTCGTTGTCTTGTTGGGATTGTTGTTCACGTGCCTGGGAGACTGGGAGAGGCTATGATGACTCCCATGACCATAGTGTATCGTTGAGCAGCGATGGGATGGTAGTGTATGGTGAGGCAACAGTTGCGTTAAGTATAGGCGTGAATCCCATAGAGACTAAACTGGAAAGCCCATCATCACTATCATCCTCTGTTTGGTCATCAGTGGCAAACCTCCATGATTTGAGAGCAGTTTCTGTGTAGTTTGTGGGTTGATAAGCGGATGATGACACAACCGTGTTATTCAGTAGTGCTGAGTTGAACACCACGTTCTCGTCCCACTCCATTCTGTATGTGCTGTTTGAAAGTAGGCCATAGTTCTATGATGCCACCACAACTCTTTTCTTGCTGTAAAAGAGGAAGTTCTGTAAAGTCGGCCACCCGTGTGTCTCTGATTGTCCCTCTATGTTGTATGCTGCTCCTGTTGATCTATCAGATTTCAATGAGAGCGGAGTGTATAGTTTGGCATTGAAGTAGCTTGTGAGTACATTTGAAAGTGTGTCGTTGAATGTTCCGATAGAGTCCAATGGGTAATCGAAGTCCTGCTGGTTGATGCTGTGGATGTTGAAGATGAGAACAATCAAGTTGGCACTCAAGTTGGTATCCGAGTCTTCCACATATTGCTCGATGATGTCAATCAATGAAGACAGTTTCAAGTCTGGCTAGCACATATACTCAACGCCGTCTGTACCTGTGAACCCAGTGGTGACGTTGGAATCCAGTGAAGAGATGTTCATAGGAGCTGGACAGAGTTGGAACTTGTGTAGTTGTTCATGCCAGTGGATATCTGCCTCGATGACTTCGACTCCCAAGTTTAGCAGACTTCGTACTGAGTCGAGTGCCTCATCGTTATACCCGCTCTCATAGAAGATGGTTTGGCTCAATGAAACACCTGTGAGTGTGAGTTGGTCGATTGTGATATTGGCTGATACGTCTCTTTGGGAACGGATAGCCAGCACTCTTTCGGGTGATAGGGACGGCCAGCTCTCGTCTGCCCGTGTGAATGATGTGATAGTTCCTAGGACAATACCGAGTACCACACATTGAGTAAGCATTATAGTCGTTTGTCGGTGATTTGATGGAGTTGAAGGAGTGGAATCTGATAAAAAAGAGCTAAAATGTGTGGAGATAACACTCATCGCACGAGTCGAACCCTCGTAGTGTGGGGCGCGAACAAGTCCAGGCAAAACACAGACAGAGGTGATGATGAACAGTCCTCTCAACCACCATCAACTTGAGATAACTCTGAATTGACCAATTGAAACTCCACAATCACCAGACATGTCCACAGAAGAGCCACAAGATACACAACAAGAGGGGAAGCCAGTGTACTCATCAGTTCCAACTCGTGACATCGAGGGAGAAATCACGTCGTCTTTCATCGTGAACTGGTTCATCTTACTACCTGTCATCTTCGTTCTCTACACTTTCCTGGCCTGGGCCGAGACACGATACTATGTCACAGAGAACTTCATAGATGAGATCTTTCACGTACCCATGGTTCAGCAGTACTTCTCCGGAGACTTCTGGACGTGGGACAACAAGATCACCACACCACCGGGAGTGTACTACATTGGATACGTCTGGTCCAAACTCATCCAGCTTTTGCATTTGCCTCTACAGCCCGATGGACTGCTCTCGTTGAGATTGCTGAATGTCATCGGTGGTACTGTTGCGCTTCCATTTGTCCTCAATCCGCTGTTTGTACTAAACCCAATCGGCTGGTGGTGTGCCTCCATCGTGCTCTGTCCCATTCTCTCCACTTACTACACGCTTTTCTACACCGATGTGTGGTCCACGGTGTTCATTGTTGGATCCTTCAGTTATGCAGTGGCACTCCCCCATGGTGAAAAGACTTCTATCCGTATCTCTGCCGTCTTGGGATTCTGTAGTGTGTGGATGAGACAGACAAACATCGTATGGCAGTTACTCATCCTCGTGATGGTCATTGAGCGTCGTGCCATGATCCACAAGCACTTCACCGACTACTTCCTCAACAACTGCATCAAGTTCATCATCCAAGTGGTGGAAGACTTCTACGACTTTGTGCTACCGTACGCAGTCAATTTTTTCCTCTTTGGATGCTTCTTGGTGTACAACAGAGGTATCACGCTGGGTGACAAGGAGAACCACGTTGCAGGATTGCATTTCGCCCAGGTGTTCTACTGTCTCACCGCATTGACCATACTTTCATGGCCTGTGTGGCTCTCCTACGACTATGTGGTTGGTTATCTACGTCGCTACAAGTATGGTCCATTCTTCGTCGGCATGGAACTTCTGCTAATCATGTTCTTCATCAGATTCTTCACTGTGGTGCATCCATTCCTCCTTGCTGATAACAGACACTACACTTTCTACATTTGGAGAAAGATCATCAACCTGAGATGGTACACCAAGTATCTGATGGCCCCAGTGTACCACTTCTCCTTCTTCAACGTGACCTCTTTGCTCAATGAGAATGCGTTCTACTTCTCCTCCACGCGTGAATTGCCCTTCAAACATCCTCATGAGTTGCCTTTGAAGCCAACTGGTATCTCCATCCTTACATATCTTTTCTGCTTGTTGGCCACCATTGTTCCATCTCCGTTGTTTGAGCCAAGATACTACATCTTGCCGTACATCTTCTACAGAGTGCTCATCAGTGTTCCTTATGAGACTTTCTTCCCTGGTGAACCAATCTCAGGTATCATCTTGAGACGTTTGAGTTGTGAATTTGCGTGGTAGTTGGTCATCAACGTGGTCACCATCTGTGTGTATGTGTTCTACACTTTCCCATAGAGTGGTGAGTCTATGCCTCAAAGAATCATCTGGTGATACATAGTACATACTATGAGTAACTAAAAGGTATATTTATTTGCAGTGAAGAGTACAAAAACATGTATGTGCAGGAATAAAGGAGTTTATATATAGAGAGAGAAAGAAGATCACTTCTTGGTACGGGCATCAGAGATAGTGTTGAGCAACAATGCCTCGTTGTCCAAGATGATTCTGTTTGGTGAGTTGGACAAAATCTGAGCAATCTCTCTAGCAGTGTCCAATCTCTTCAATTCCACGTAATCCTTGGACTTCTTGATAGCCTCACCAATCAACTCAGCGGACTTGGCCTCACCCTGGGCCTTAACAATGGTACCTTGCTTCTCCTGTCTGGCCTTGTCCACAATGAAGGCGGCTCTCTGTGCCTCCTGTTGGGCAATCTGCTTGGCCTCCACAGCCTGTGTGAACTCTGGGGAGAAGGTCATGTATGTGATGGAGACATCGTCAAGCAAGATGTTGAACTTGGAGGCTCTTCTCACCAAGTTCTCTCTGATGAGTCTGGAGACACGTTCTCTCTGTGTGATGAGTTGTGAGGCGTTGAACTGTGCAACCACGGACTTGAGCACCTCATTGACAATGGAAGGCAAGACTCTTTCGTCGTAGTCGGTTCCGAGTGTTCTGTAGATGGTTGGCAGGGCGCCCACCTCGGGTCTCGAGAGCACACGGCATGTGATGTTGACCATCTGCAAGTCCTTAGTACCCGTGAGAGAGGCAACGTTTCTAGGCTTGGCTCTGACGTCGTAAATAATTGGTGTTTGTAACCATGGGATGGCGAAATGTGTACCTTCGGAGTAGATCTGGCTCTGGACACCACCGACACGGGAGTACAAAATGGCTCTGTGACCACCGTCAACGTTGAACAGTGAGTTGTTTAACAGCATGGCACCACCAGCCAAAAGCAAGATACCACCAACTCCAGTGAACAACCCAGCTGGTCCCGGACGTCCACCAGCGCCACCGGTTGACTGTTGTACTTTGCGGGCTCTGTTCTGGATGTCTCTGGCGTACTTCGCCCAATCTCTGTTCATGTTGTTCATCTTGTGTGTGGGGATTGACGATGAGTCTTTCGATATTCTCTTCTTGAATGATCCAATTGGCCTTAACTTTGCTGCTAACGTACGTGAAGCTCTCTAAAAGAAGAATGCCTTTGCGGGAGTGCAGCTGAACTTGGAGGTGTATGGATGTTTATTGATACAGTGGCGTTGGGCCGGGTGACCCCTGTCAGCATATAGCGGCGGACTCGAGGACTTTAAAAGAACATCTGTAACTTTCTTACGTCCCTGTTCCATTAATCAAGGTGATAAGAGTATCAGTCGTATCGCTAAAATAGTCATGGACAGCAGTAACTCATTCCCACTCCACGAAGCAGCAAGAGAGGGGAAGATCCTCACCGTGAAGGGACTCATCCAACAGGATGGCAAATTGGTACTACAGAAAGATCTCGATGGTCGTATTCCATTACATTGGGCTGTCTCTTTCTCTCAATTAGAGATTGCCTCAATACTGTTAAACCCTGGGAAGTTCAACCCTGAGCTTTCCAAGCTCGAACTGGACATTGACGACTATCTGGACGAGAGTGGATGGTCTCCATTGCACATCGCCTGTTCTGTGGGGAACCTGGAGATGGTAGAGCTCTTGCTTTCACACGACCCAAAGCCAGATGTTGATTTACCCAATGGGTTGGGAACCACGTGTGCCCATCTTGCCACTTCGAAGAAGCATTTCGATGTGCTCAAGCTGCTAAGGGATAAAGGTGCCAGTCTCACAGTGAAGGACAAGAAGGGTCAGCAGGTGTTACACAGAGCAGCATCTGTAGGAGCCTCTGGTGTGGTGGATTACCTCATTTCACAAAGAGTGCCCTTGAACGTCAAGGACAAGTACTCATGGACACCGATGCACCATGCTCTCGCTGAAGGCTTTCCAGAGATTGCAGTGGCTTTGGTGAAGGCCGGTGCAGATGTCTCGGTGGAGGACGAAGAACAAAAGACACCTCTTCAGGTTGCAGTGGATGATAAGACAGCTCAGTACTTCAAGGCACAGTGTAGGGAGCTAGGTGTGGAACTATAATGCATGATCATATATTGTATTCGTAACGTCGTTATAAAAGAGGGTACCTCAATGTTGATGCTCATGGTTTGATTCGTCAGCGTCATCACCTCCTTCTTCTTTGCTTGTTTGTGCCTGTATGGCACTCTTACTGCTCATCTGACTCACATAATCGGACAGAGAGCTATACATGTTTCTGTCCTCACCAGTGCTTGTCCCACCAGTTTCATCGTCGTCATCGGAACTCATCGTCAGCATTGAAGGTGGTCCACGGTTTTGGTGTACCCCAAGACCATAGCCGAGATCAACGGTAAACCCTGAGCGGTAGTCTAACGAATCGTAGTCGTCGTAATTGATTGGCTGTTGTTCCTGGTTGTTGTGCTGTTGGTCCTAGTTGCTTGGTCCATAGCTAGATAGGTTTGAAGTGTCATTACTGTGACGAGCTCCAATAGCTCCCATCAATGTGTTGTTGTTCAACGGCATGTCATCCAATGCAATATTACCTCCATTGGCATCACTTTCATTATCATCGTTGTTGTTTGTCGAAGACATCACTTGCGGGTGATAACTTGCCGATACAATAGCGTTTGGGCAGATACGATACAGCTCGTTGATCTGCTCCAATGAGAGTTCCTTGGTCTCGTAGACCATGAAGTAAACAATCACCACACCAATAAAGTTCAAACCTCCCCACATGAAGAAGATGTTGGTCCCCAAAGCAGCTGTGTGCTTCCCGGTATCGACTAGATACGGTGTGATGTAGGCAAACACGAAGTTGACCAGCCAGTTCGTAGCAGCAGTGAGTGCCACTGACTTACCTCTCACCTCCAATGAGAAGATCTCACCACAGACGACCCATGCGACGGGACCCCACGTTGCAGAGAAACTGGCAATGAACATGCACACGAACGCAATCATCACCTTGTTGGCAATCACAGAGTCCGTACAGACACCGACAATGGCGATGATAATGTTTGCAATAGCCATCAAGGTACCACCAACAAGCAGGATCTTTCTTCTTCCGATGATCTCCACAAGGAATATGCCAGGAACGTTGAATGCGACATTCACGGCGTACGTGACCAGTGAGATCACATAGGGAGATTGGACACCGGATCTGGAAAGAAAGTTCACACCGTAGTAAAAGATGAAGTTGATTCCGGAACTCTGTTGAAATCCCTGCACCAATACACCTGTTATCAATCTCTTGAGTTGATGAGGACGTCCATCGTCACTGCGGAAACAGTCCCAAATGGAACGAGACCCAAACGACAACTCGTAATCGTGTGAAGCCTTCATCTCAACAAGCTCCTCGATAAGCCCTGGATCGGTGGTTGCCACACGTCTTAGGCGGGATAGTGAGTCTGCGGCGAGGTTCAACTCGTCTTTCCTGATGAAGAAACGAGGAGACTCAGGAAGACACAGCATTCCACATCCTAGTACCATAGACCACAGGAACTGAAGACCAATGGGTACTCGGTACGATGCCGAGGTCTGTACGTTATGGGTTCCTTGTGAAACGGCACTGGAGATCAACAACCCCCAAGTGATGGCCCATTGGTATGTGGAGATGATGGCACCACGCACGTATCTTGGTGATGCCTCTGCCTGGTACAGTGGAACCACTGCTGAGATGATACCAACTGCAACACCTGTAATTAATCTTCCAGCACAGAGTAAAGGGATTCCTGTAGATGCAATTTGCAGTACGTTCCCCACAGTAAACACGATAAAATTGGAGAACACGATTGCTGTGCGACGCCCATAAGTGTCCGATAGCAGTGGCGCAACAAGTGCACCAAAGAATGTACCCAGTGAGAGGATAGCGGTGATCAGACTCTGCTCCTTAGCGCTGAAGTTCTGTCCATTGCTTGCGAAATGGTGCCGTACGTATTCCATCTCCGATAAACTGTTCACAATAGCAGTATCGTATCCATAGATGAACCCACCCAGAGCTGCAATCAACCCCACTAGTAAGGGCATCACCATGGACTGTGGTTGTGCTCCAGGGACCATGAAAGACGGATCATTTTGCACAAAGAACGTCTTGAGTGTTCGTGATTTCATTCCAAAACGTTATTGAAGAGTTTGGTGGAGCTGTTGATGGGCTAAAGTTGTAGATAGTGGTGAGTCCTGATGAGGGACTTATGGATTGGGTGAAATATGGTTGGTGATCTTCACTAGAACGGGATGTTGAAAAATATGAAACTTTGATGCGTTGTGACAATATCGTGATTTCGGCTGAGTATCAACCACTGATATCGGTGATTAGCAGTCCAGTTAATGCAAAACACCACATAAGTAGTTATCATGATGATGGAAATGGGTAGTATCTGGACTCTCTGAATCTCCAATTTGCTTAGTCATAGTGGTTACGCAGCACTTTGAAGCCCTGACAGTTCCGCCGCGAAATCATCTCACCCTTCTCCCACTTCACACTGCAATCTTCCACGGGCTGAACTTCGACTATAAAAGTTAACCCCCTCTTTTCACCCCATCGCCACTGGATATCCAACCCATTTGATTGAAATTGCAGGAGAAGGTCGTTGTGTGTGAAATCGCAATTCGTCCAAGTTATCCTGTCGATTTTCTCATCAATCCTACCATCACTTCACAAAGGAAATGAGCGCCCTCACTACATCATCATCAAGGACACCAGCTCCTCCGCCCACCAACAGCAAACAATCAGGAACCGCCATCCCTCATGACGAACTTGATGAGGCGGTAAGTGCTCGATTGAATCGCCCAATCGCTGCCGTGGTTGCAACCAAGTCTTTAAAAGATGATCACTCGCTGAAAGGCCGCATCGTGTTCTACATTTACCACTCCGTGCTCCTTGTCATCTACTCCATCTATTCGATGATCCGTTTTGTCGAATACACTCGTAACAAAATCAGAATCAAGTTCCTCAACCTTGCTTACAACCCGGCAAAGACACCACAGATCATAAGAGACGATGTCACCAAGTTGGAGAAATTGCCTAAGCGCCTTGCTGGTGCTCTCACTTATAAGCCAGAAGAAGAGGAAGGCGGTGGTTACTATGGATTGTTGAACGATGCCGCTGAGTTGGTTGCCTGGACAGTCGCTGCGGGGATCCCTCAACTCATTCTATATCAGGAGCAAGGTGTGTTGGCACAAAACTTGGAAGACATTCGTGTTGCCATCCACAAGAAGTTGACTGACTACTTCTCGTCTAAGTTGGTTCCAAAGTTCTCCATCAACGTGCCTCATCACAACACTATCTACTATGGGTTATCCAACGACTCAGACATGTCCTACAAGGCATCACAGATGGACATCGAGATCACGTTGCTCTCCGCAATTGACGGTAAGCCAACCATCGTGGAACTCACCAAGACCATGGCCGATTTGGCATTGAAGCATGAACTCTCACCAAAGGACATCACCGTATCCCTTGTGGACAAACAACTTGTTGAATTGGTTGGTGATGAACCTGATTTGATCATCTTCTTCAGTCCAACTTTGAATCTTCAAGAGTATCCACCTTGGCACATCAGATTGTCTGAGTTCTACTGGGAGCCCGATAACGAAGATGTGACGTATGCAATCTTCTTGAGAGCGTTGCAGAAGTACTCCACCTGCAAGATCAACGTTGGTAAGTGAGCAACTTTGTCACTCTTTATTGCACTTGCTATTAATATGAATGTCTTAATGATCCTAACTATATATATAAACCTTTGCATATTCAACCTTCCCACCTTTGCCAATCCATCAGCTGGTTGGTCTCCACTAGAGTAGGTTCTCGAAAGGGGTGATCGTGGTGCTTGTTCCGATACATTCTATTGACCGTATAGGGTCCAATTTCATGGATATCCGGTAGGGTCCAGGGAACGGATTCTAACTAGATCCAGTATATGTAGCAAGCCACAACACATCTGATCTCATTGATCGACCATCAAATCTCCCAAAGATCAATGATCTACAACTAACCAATAGATCCTCGCCGCTATCAAAGATGGGGGTCACCCTACCGCGAAGGGCTCCTCCGATACGTGAGCTCACAGTGTGCGCGAATTTGCCACGTCCGTCGAAACAAAAATTCCCAGCTGTCCACCCACACAGAATCAACAACACACACAATTGGACTCCAATAAACTCACTAAACACACAACAAAAAGTGAGTCTTTCGTGTCGTTCGCTGGAAAGAGATACCGTGTTTTATCGATATGTCACTAGAATTGTGTTGATTCCCCCGAGGAAATGGATGACTTTCACCAGAGGACACGCGTTACATGGCACACCAACCAATACAGTCCTGCCAATCACAGTTACCCCTTTTCACCGACTCAATTAAACATGGGGCAATCACAACAATCGCTTCTACAATGGGTTCCCAATTCCCCTCGAGATCTGTAACGTTAATTGATTGGGCCCGATATTGAGATTGCATTTTGAAGTCCGTCATTTCCCAATCCCCCTTCCTTCCCGTTCCCAACCTTTCTTTTTCTGGCACTGGTGGCGATCCCGGGTTACCACCAGCCTTATCTGATCTGCCAGCGCACGGGAAGCTTTTCGAGAACAACACAAGGGACGTCAACAAAAGAGAACCACAACAAATGGGGAAATTCTTCGAGGGAATTGTGGGTTGGTTGGAATAACGGATATCTGATTGTGTCAAGATGAACTTGGGGTTGCTACCCCGCCATTTCCCATTCTTATCGTTCCACCATCTACTCGGGTTTCACTGTTGGTGATGACGACTTACATCGGTATCTCTCCTCCAACGCATCCATCACCGATACACACGAACCATGATATACTAACACACATCCCACTAGCACAATGGGTTTGTCAATCTCCAAGTTGTTGTCGGGCCTTTTCGGTCGCAAGGAAATGAGAATCTTGATGGTTGGTCTCGATGCCGCTGGTAAGACCACCATCTTGTATAAGTTGAAGCTCGGTGAGATTGTCACCACCATCCCAACCATTGGTTTCAACGTCGAGACCGTTGAGTACAAGAACATCTCTTTCACCGTTTGGGATGTCGGTGGACAGGACAAGATCCGTCCATTGTGGAGACACTACTTCCAGAACACCCAGGGTATCATCTTCGTTGTTGACTCTAACGATAGAGACCGTATTGCTGAGGCTCGTGATGAGTTGCAGAGAATGCTTAACGAGGATGAGTTGCGTGATGCTCTTTTGCTCGTCTTTGCTAACAAGCAGGATTTGCCAAACGCTATGAACGCTGCTGAGATCACAGAAAAGTTGGGATTGCACTCCATCAGACAGCGTCCATGGTACATTCAGTCCACCTGTGCTACTTCTGGTGACGGTTTGTACGAAGGTTTGGAGTGGTTGAGTACAAACTTGAAGAACTCTGCTTGATTGCCGAAACTTCTTGATAAAACGTGGCTGCAGGGAGGCGACTGAGTCTGTGTTTCTTGATACAATAAACGATGACGAGATATAATTGACATTTATTACATTCATCGACAAGTGTGTAATCCGTCGATTTCGTAGTTGTATTAGCTTGTACTGGAGGCATAAACCTTACTCCGTTAGACTCCATCATGTCCAATTACATTAGATCTTCAAACATGAAGTAACTTTGCTTTAATTCAATGACATTGGTGTCCAACTCTTTTGTGAACTGTAAACGCCAAACTTCATGACGTCTCAAAAGTACCCCACATAAGGTAGAGGCTAGTTCTTATCAGTTATCCGCGGACCGCGACTGGAGTCTGGATTCTGGAAATCAGGCAGGCTCTTGTCAAGAAGTTGAAGTTTCCAATCTCAGAATGAACCCTATGACTCAACCACGTGACTTAGGAGAGGGTATGCTCAACCGCACCAAACGGGCGCGAAAAGGTGTGCTCCAACCGTCGAAAACCTCAACCACGCACGCACTTTGATGAAAAAGAGGGTGGGTCTTCGTCAAATTCGCGGGAAGTTTTACCCATGGGGGCTTCGCGAAACACACCGCGAACTACCCTCTGGCTGGGGGAACCTCTGCTCTCCCGCTGGCGGGAATCCCCACCGCCGTCGTGTGTGTGTGTGTGAGGGAGGAGCCGCTTTGGTGAAAAACTTATACACAAAAAAGTTGACGCAGCTCTATACAACAGCAAAAGGATAACAGCTTGTTCACATTCCACACAGCAAAAATGGTACGTCAGACGATCATGAAGGACGAGTTATTGAAGAGTTATACCTGGAGCAGAGCTATTGAATAAAAAAGAATAAGGAGAACCGATGGCGTGGATACCTTCGTCGAGGAAAGAAGCACAGCAGTCACAAGCAGTACGGAACCTTCACCACACAACTCCACACTCATGCGGAGACAATAGAGCATATTAAGAGGAATATGAAGGTCTACGAAGCTCATTCAGCGCATCTATGAGACTATTGGAAGGAGTACTTTGGGATCTATGTGGTAACACCCATCACCACCTACAAGGACTAGACAAAGACAGCTACTGGATCCCCTATATGAAGACAAGGCAACTACACCATATCATCACGACCCCAAATGAATCTCCACCGGTTCCCATCCGCCAGGCCGTTTTAATCACTATCCAGGAACACATATAACTCTTCACAACTCGACTCAACACCTTCAACAAACAATCCAAAAGAAACGCATACTAACATCCCATCCAACAGGCCGGTTTGAAAGCTTACGAATTGCGCACCAAGTCCAAGCAGCAGTTGGAGGACGAGCTCCTTGCTTTGAAGCAGGAGTTGGCTTCTTTGAAGGTCCAGAAGTTGCAGAGACCATCTCTTCCAAAGATCAACACCGTCAGAAAGAACATTGCCCGTGTCCTCACTGTCATCAACTTGAACCAGAGAGAGTCTGTCAGAGCCTTCTACGCCGGTAAGAAGTACCAGCCAAAGGACTTGAGAGCCAAGAAGACCAGAGCCTTGAGAAGAAAGCTCACCAAGTTCGAGGCCTCCCAGGTTACTGAGAAGCAGAGAAAGAAACAGATTGCTTTCCCACAGAGAAAGTACGCTATCAAGGCTTAAATTGATTTCGAACATACTACATTGTTGTTAATATAAGGTTTATGATAGGGTTTTGTGAACAAGATCATGAAAGTAACGTTTTACCCAGTTGAGCGAGCTACTAGTAAACGTAGAATGAGATGGATCTTATTAGTTGGGTATCCCCTTACACATCTGACATCTCAACATCGTTATCAGCTTGGTTATCAGTTTGAGCTCTTCTCTTAGCCCTCATCTCCGCTTTGAAATCCTCAATTCTCTTTTTCAACTCCACGTTAGGGATCACATCTTCGAACTTCAATGGCATTCTGTTGAACGGATCGGTGGAATCACTGAGAAGATGTGATCTGATCGTAGCTCTGTCGATGTTCTGTTTAGAGGTAGGTAGTGTGACTGGGTCCTTCATCAAGGTGTACATCAATGGATCCAAGAACTCATCAGGAATGTCACCAAGCTCCATATCTTCCTCTTCCTCAAGCTCCTTGGCTTCGTTGGCCTCCAATCCAAGCTTATAGAGCTTGTCGATGAATTCACCAGACTCCAATCCCCAACGGGACAAGATGTTCTTTGCCCTGTCGAACAACTCAAGCTTGAACGATCTTCCATCCTGTGCCACAGACAGGACAAAGTCAGGCTGATGAGCCAAGTTCACGTAAACTTGAGAGATCTTACGGAGCAAGTCCTTAGGATCAAACCCATACTTTTCAGGGTCCTTGACTTTCAAATTAGAACACTTAGGTCCAACAAGTGCCTCCAAATTGAAGTTGAGCATACTGGCCAATCTTCCAACAATCTCTGGGATGGTGAAGGCCTTTGGAACCTCCTTAGTAAAGAGACCAAACAGATCAATGGACTTGTTGGCCAAACTAATATTGGACTTGACATGTCTCTCTGTGGATTCCAGTTTACGCTGGACTTCTTCGTCAGACTCCTCGGATTCAGTAGGCAACCCCTTAGATCTCTTGTCCAATATCTGCTGGAGGTTGTGGATTTCTCCCAATTCTGTCAACGATTCATCAAGCAAGAACGTCAAATCGTTCAACATTCTGGCAACAAATCTGATGAAGAACTCCTCGTTATCACGACTCAAACGATAGAGTTGGTCTCTGTACAATTGAGACTTCCAGATCTGTTCCAAGATCAAACCGATGTAGTAACGGTAGTTGAACTTGTCATAGAACTGGGTGTGTGAGCCTGTCTTCTCCACGACAACGTAGAAGTCCAAAAGAGCATACAACAAGTTTTCAGAAACCAAAGTGTTCGTCTCGAAGATGTCAATCATGAAACCTGGTTGTCCCACATAGAACTCAACGGCACCGGATGACAACACCTCGACGATCTTACCTTTCAAATGTGGGTTACTCATCAACTCTGGGCAACGTAACAATGTGACTATCAACTCCACAAAGGTACTCAAACGAGGATTGCCCATCATAGGGTTCTTGACAGATCTTGCCACGTACGGAGCATAGTAGATGATACTCTCGATACAGAACTCAGGGTAGTACTTCAATGGCTTAGGTGCCATGGAACGGAAGTAGTCAGTGTTGTCGACGTTCTCGAGACCGATGACATCTGGGATGAGTGGTAGGTTGAGTTTGTCCTTAGGGTAAGCATGATTAGGGTCAATTGTTCTCAATAGAAAAGCTGAAGCACCAGCAATGAAGTCAAACACTTCAAGTTGAATTTCCTTGTGAGTGACAAAGGACTTGATAGCATCACGTTGTCCTCTGATCTCAGCATACTGTTTTTCCATCTTTGGCAATTGCAGAGCTGCGAGTCTCATCATAGGATTAGCATGTGTCTTGGCTGCTTTGATTTGATCGATGGATTGTTTGAGACGTTCAGCTTGGCGTTTCAACTTGGTGTCAGAGACGAAAGTTCCACCGATACCGTAGTGGAGATATGCCAACGTCAAGAAGAAGCAGTCGGAGATGAAGTTTGGTTTCTCATCACTTTTATTTTCCTCATAGTGCTCCAATGACTCCTGTAAGGTGGCATTGACTCTTGTCTCTTCGTCGATGTTGAGTAAGTGTGAAGTCTTTTGGAAGTAGTTCATGTCAATCTTATCGATCTTGGACAAACTAGCATCAGTGAATGGAAGGGATAACTTCACCAACACTAGGGCGATGTTTGTCATGAAGGAATCTGATGATAGCTTGGATATATCACTGTGATCACCTTTTCTCAGATGGTTCTTATCAACGATGGTGGCAAAGTACTGTAGGATGTCGGCTCTTGATTGGGTCGAACCTCTGATGATCTTGTCCACGATAAAGAAGAGTCTGTCCAGTAACACTTTGTGCTCAGCTTGTAGTGATTCAGCCAATTGTTGGAACTTAGCAGAAGAGATTTGAACAGATCTGTCGAATATGCTGGCTGCCACACTTCCTTGCAATGGTGAGAGTCTGAAGATTGGTCCCAACACGGTGGTGAGCTCAAATTTGGAAGGTTCAAGGTCAGGGTTGGTGATCATGAAACCTTCAATCTGTGTGAAGACAGAAGCCACAGCTTTCTCACTGATGAATAGCTGGAAGAGGTTGAGGATAAGTGGGTAATGAGGGTGATTCAAGTCTATCTTGACAATCAACTGAGACAAAGTAGGGATGAAGACGTTGAGGAAGTCGAGCAAGGTATCCTCCTGTTCTGCATGCTTGATGATCTGGATCAAGAAGTCACTGTATGAGTTTTGGTTCCCAATGATATCTTTCAAGAAGCCCTTAACTGAACCGTTGAGGAACATGTCGGGGATCTGGAAGCACACCAATCCGTAACTGGAGGTGAGTCTGTCCAGTTCATCGAGCAACTCCAACTTCTCTGATCTCAATGGATCCTTGGCCTTGACCAGCTTCTTTGACTGCTGAGTTGCATACCAGGCATTCTTCAGGTATGCGAATGGGCTGTCTACACCAATCTCCGTGAGGATTTCGATGATGGCTCTGTCGGCGGTTGGCGTTGAGAAGATTGGGTCATTTCCCTCCTCGACGAGCTCAGTGAACGTGTTTTCCAGGAAGAAAATATCATCTCTGGCAGAGTCAACGTCAAGTGTAGCAGAAAGCACGTGGATGATTTCCTTTTTGGCCCATGCCGCCAATGACTCCTCTTTGCTAATTGGTGGGGTTGGGATGGATGATGAAGATGATGATGACTCCTTCTTTAGTGCTGGTGATGATTCTGGTACTACAGCTGGTGCTGAAGTCTCAGGTTTCGTTTGAGGTTTCGGTGTTGATGTTTGTGGAGACGCACTGGCGAGTTTGGCGAGTCTCTTGGCTCTGATTTCATCCATGGACTCAGGCATGGTTGATGGGTTGCAATGTGGCAAGAAGCAGGTGTTTGTCAGGTATTATGAGGTTGTGCAGGCGGCAAACGTCCAAGAAAGAATGAGACGAATAGAGGTGAGATGGCAGAACGAGACACGTGAAGATGAGGATGGATAAGTGAACAATTGGGTCAGCCGCCCTATATATACAACCTAGTGTGGAGTTTTCTGTCCTTCTATTCTGTTCGACTCGCTCAAAAGCTGGAGATCAAACGGTGCGCTTGAAGCTTTCTGCCTATCGCAGAGTTGCGCCACTCTTCCCAATACGGTGAAGTTTCGCAAACTGGCGCAACTCTCTCCAGTGGAAGAAAAAAGCTCCACCGTTCCACCCAAAACATCGCAAACAACGAAAAACAAAACAGAGGTGAATCTGTTGATCTTGAGTATCTCTCAGAAAGTGACGCAGATTGTGAAGAAATTCAGTCTCATTGATCCGAAATAGTCGCTTATACTTCAATATTCAGTTTTACTGGTCCTCAATTGCGCACAGAAACTGAACTAGAGATGGTGAGTTGTGGTGATTTTCCACCCTGTGTATCGAAGAAGCTCCATACTAACATCATCGCTCGATATCAGACATCAACAACTGACGACCACAACAAAAGCGAGCCGGTGGAGTCCACCACTTCCGAAACAAAGGAGCAGGCAACTACTGTGGAGTCCGAACAGCAACCTGCCTCAACTACACAGACCAGACAGCCGATGATATCTGATGCCCTGAGAACCGCGTTGTTCTCCCCCAGAGATCGTCCGTTTATCTTGGGATTGGAACAAGATCTCCAGAACTTCATCGCGTCCAACACCGACTCGTACCTTCTGAGACCCATGAACTCGTACTACAGACTGCTCACACACCAGACTGCGGAATACTATGGACTGGGACACACTCTGAACAAGGAGGGCAATTCGATTGTCGTGTTCAAGAGCATTGGTGTTGAGCTGACCACTCCTCTCCCATTGGCCTCCATCCAGTTTGATGCCAACATGATAGCACTCCAACAACAATAGCAGCAGCAGCAACAACAACAATAGCAACAACAGCAGTTCCATCAGCAGCAGCAACAACAAATGATGTTCCCACCTGGTGTGGCTCCTCCAAACGCCTATGGCTTCTACCCTCAACCAATGGGATTCTCACCAATGCCACAGTTCCAAATGCGTCAATAGGGATACAACAGAGGACCTCATCCTCGTCAACAGCATCATAATCAGAACAGAAAGTTCCACAATGGTAACAATGTACAAGGACAGCGTACTCCACCACAACAAGACAACAACAACAACAATAATAACAGTAACAAGTCTGTTGAGGAACCAGAAACCACACAAGCCACTACATCTACCCCTCCACCTCCAGTACCGCAAATCAAACTCATGAAGAGAACTGATGATTCATCAACTTCTCAAAAGTCAGACTCAGAAATTGGTCCGGTTACCACTACAGATACGCCATCATCATCAGCATCTACTGAGACGCCGACGGAGCCTACTACACAAACTACACAAACTACAACAGATCCTGAGGCACTCGAGGCAGAGCGAGCTTCTAGGGAATCAGAGTACCAAAAGGCACGTGAACGTATCTTCCAAGATGGTGAAGATGAAGTGGATGAAGATCTAGCAGAAGCCATGGACAAGATGAGTGTTTCTTAGTAGAGGCAATCTTCATCAGATCCAGAGATGTTATCCAATGCCAACTACAATGGCAACAACAAAAACAACAACAACAACATCAAGCGTTCTCATCAGCTCAACACAAACTTCCCTCAGGTTCCAATCACATTCCCAGTGGGATCCACACCTCAGCAACAACAACAGTTCTACTACAATCAGAACTACCTTCGAATGAAGATGTACGATCCAAACACATACATGAGTCCAATGTACTACAACCAGCAATAGCAACAGCAACAACAGATGTACATGGGCAATGGCAATGGAGGTCATTACAGAGGACGCAGAAACTACGGCTATCAAAACCAGTACTACCAGCACAACCACCAAGGGTCTTATAGAGGTGGTAGACACAACAATGGTGATGGTACACGAGGCAACCATCACAACAACAACAATCAGCGTGATAGAAAACCAGTGGTGAAGGGAGAGTATGGATCTCAGATGGATAACAAGGAATCTACCACTACTACTAGCACTACCGCTGAGAAAGACACCACAGAACAGTCTGCTACAACTGAGAAGAGCTGAGTCTATCTTCCAAAAGAATGAAAATAAAGGATTGGATTAGTGATGTGGTATATGCTCGTAATTAATTATTCACTTGGCCTTGACGATTTCAACACCCCAGTTGAGAGTCAAGTGCACGTTCTTATCATCGTCAACAAACTTGGACTGTGCAGAGTATGTGCCTCTTGCCAACATACCGGATGGGGCCTCTGTCTCTGGTAATTCCACTTCGTAGTATGGCTTCTCCTTTGTGTTTGGAGCATAAGATCCCAATGGGTCCTCCACTTTATCCACTCTGATACCGGCTTTCTTGATGCCTTGGAGGTACTTAATTCCTGTGACGATTTCGTGTTGGACTTTGAACTTGATTCTGAGTTTGTATATGGAGCGTTCCTTGACTTTGAAGTAGTTCTTGCTCGATGTCAAGTCCTTCAAAGTCTGTTCGTTTGTCAGATCAACGACAATTGGAGGTTCGTTGTCCACGATCAAGGCCATCTCAAGGATGACGACTTTACGTGTATCACCAGGAGCAACAGGTAGAGGTTCGCCTCCCAACAGACCGAGAGACTTCTTCCACTTCTGGAGGGACTCGTCCTCGGCATCGAGTTTGGCGTACTCTTCCACTGTCTTCTTAGCGGATGGCTTGTAGCTGTCGTCTTCAGGAACGAGATCGTCAACGTTCTTGGAGCTCATTGTGTGGGGAGATGTGTGTAGGATGGAAGGTGGAGGGAGTAAGATAGAGTATATTAGCGACTGTCTGGTGTATTCTAGACGGAGATCAGTCTATTGACAACCTTCAATTAGCACGTTTCAATCACGTCACGTTGCAAAAGAACCCTGGGTTGTTTCTACGGAATGTTACACTCACAAACGGGATCGGAACCCCCATCAGACGCCAAAATGCCACACAGTTCGAGATTCGAGAAACTGATCCATCACTTTTTTTTCGCGACTTTGAGCAGCGCGTTTTTTTGGTTATGGAGCGTTGTGGTAAATGACGTCAGTGGAATGAGTTGATATCCTAATACAGTAAAGTTATCTAATCATGTAATACAAATACAACTAATCTGCTTATCGCACGGGGATGTCCGAACTGGTGAAGATACAAAATCACTGGAGAACAACAAAATTAGAGCTTGATTTTTCATTCTGCAATCCAGAATAAACTTATCAGTGCTCAATTCCTCAATCTCACAAATTACAATGCCATACAAACTCCCTCCTATCACTCAGCTCACCCAGCTGACCTCCGATGAACAGACCGAACTGCTTAACAACCTCTTCGAACCGCACTCAACCATCGTGGAGTATCTCAGACCGCTATTTCAGGAACAATTCAACTCATACACAGACTTCATCGATGCTGCATACAAGAGGTTTTCCCTGCTTGATCCACGCAGCTCCTTGACTCAGGACATCATCTCGTCTCATCCAAGACTGGGACTGCCTAAAACCGCTGCACTCTCAGAACACTCATCCTCTGAACAGGCATCATTACAGAGCGAGGAAACCGTTAAGGAGTTCACCAAGTTGAACCAAGAGTACGAAGCGGCATTCCCAGGACTCAGATTTGTGTGTTTTGTCAATGGTAGACCGAGGGATGAGATCAAGAAGGTGTTCAAGAGTAGAATCGAGAGAGCCAACTACGTACTGGAAGTGGAAGAGGCCATCCAGGCCATGTGTGATATTGCCAAAGACAGATCAAAGAAGCTCCAATCTGCGACTAGTAAGTTATGACTGAGTGGTCCCCTATGAGGGTTCAATACTAATCCCCTGTCTAGACACGAACTGAAGTGAATGAATAGGTCATCTTTAAAACACTCAACTAAAATATAAGAGAAATCAAAAACAGGAATAGTAATAGTCGGTAACAGTCATAACAAATGAATAACATAACACAATCACAAGAAGTAGTCAGGTGTCTTTCTCGTCACGGTTGGCTCGCCCGGTCTTACGCTCGGGTCGTACTGCAGGAATTGTCTCTGGTGTTGCTCGTCCACCTCCATGATGGCAGCTTGGTTACCACATCTATAGCAGTAGTTTGGAGCAGAGAAGATGGTCACCACAGACTCCTGGTGGGACCAGGAGTAACCTTCCATCACCAGCTGGTGCGCTCTAGCAATCAAACTCAAACCATTGGTGTGGTTGAACTGCTCACTGATATCCTGACCAAAAGTGAAACCAGCACCTCTTGGACTGATACCCCATCCACCTCTGTCATCCGGATCGGACCACAGCAAATCACACATAGGACCCTCGTGTGGCACCTCCTGGATTCTGTTCAACTCACGCACCTGGTCAATGGTCTCGATCATTGGGGACAAACCTCCGTGTAAACAGAAGATCTTGTTGTCCACGAGTGCGGTGATTGGGAAGTAGTCGAACAAGTCTGTGAACAACTTCCACACGTTGGCGGAGCCGTATTTTCTCAAACATTCGTCGTAGAATCCGTACACTTGTGTGATCTGTCTGGACTCGTGGTTACCTCTCAGAATGGTGATTCTGTTTGGATATCTCACCTTCATCGCAACAAGGTAACTCACAGTCTCCACAGAGTAGTAACCTCTATCAACGTAGTCTCCCATGAACAGGTAGTTCGTGTCTGGACATGGACCACCAATCTTGAACAGCTCCATCAAGTCGTGGAACTGGCCGTGCACATCACCACATATTGTCACCGGCACGTTCACCGGCTGCACGTTCTCTTCAAATTGCAACACGTCGATGGCCATCTTACACAATCTTCTCACGTTCTCCTCACTAAGCGGTTGGCATTTGCTGAGGTGTTCGATCCACTCGTCAAGCTGGTTGATGGATTGTGATGACAGTTCCGGCAGCGGGCCCTCTTTAGGCTGGAATGGTGCGTTGAACCCAAACTCGCCCTGTGAGGAGTTTCCCTCTTCTTCTTCCAGGCTGGTGTCGAGTCCAATGGCATCCTCCATCTGTACGTCCGAGTCTAAGTCCATTGTTTATGATGATGATGATGATGCTGTTTGGTTTCTTTTGTTGTAATGCCTTCTTTCGCTCTGTGAGTCCCAGTTGACACCAAATATGATATGCTTGTTTGGGGTATTGTATGCTCTCGTAGTGTTCAACTCGCCTCCCGTTGATGTGCGTTGTTGTAATTTCGTTGATGTCCAATTTCGAGGGCTGCGAAAAAGGCGTAAAGTGTGGCGAGACGGGTTGTTGTGCAGTAGTGGTGCGGTGTTCTGTTTGCGCAAATTGGCGTACAAGACCGTATGGACGCTTCCTTTTGTTGTTCTTTCCTCTCTCCTGGTTGCCAATTGACTCCAATTCAATCGAATAGAGACTTGTACTGTACAATCAAAACTTCTCAAGATCAGTCCAACACAACAACCCGCAAATTTGGCTGCGTAGCTGCGTACTTCTAATCTCTCAATATCAGATTTCACACGACGAGCCTTCCGAGTGGGTGGCCGCGAATTTCACAATCAATCAGAGATACGCGCGGGGAGGCAGGGTAACGCGTGGTTATGGAGCCTTTCTAACACCAATAAATAAAAAAAAAAAAAAAAAAAAAAAAAAATTCTACGCTTTGTAGATCCAACCAAACTTGAAGAAGTCTAAACACCACAGTTTCACGCTCTGAACCGTCTCTTCTTGCTTCCAGGGTTCTCAGAGCCGCTGATTCTCCAGTCGTCTTGGTCTTTGGTGAACTTGTTGAACAGCGGGACGATTCGCTCAGCCTTCCTCTTCGCCTGTGTCTTGGACCCATTGGCCTCGAAGAACTCAGGGGCCACTTCGATAAGCCATTGTGGCTCCACCATCGTCACATGGTTCATGTACTCCTTCGTCGTGTTACGGATGGTGTCGTAGAGAACATACTGCGGTGAACTTCTTAATGCTGAACCCGGGTGGATGAACACCTGGGTACCTTCCTCCAACGTCTTGTAACCTTCCTTCTGGTCTCTCTTAGCAACGTTACGGAAGTAACCAGAACATAATGCCTTTCTCACAGCGTTGGTGTTCTATCCACAACTCAAAATAGGATACCTGTTTCTCTTGAAGATGTCCACCAGTTGGTCACGCACACGACGTGCAGCGTTCAGACTCTTTTCCTGAAGGTAATTACTCTGACACCAACTTCTCTTACACCCGTTCTCCACCCATCTTCTGTAAACATTCAGATAGGTCAAGTGGTCACCATGTGGATGATGGAACCTGGCCTTGGCCTTATCTGCCTGTTCCTGTTGGTTCTTGGGTCTGAAGAAGATATTTGGAGTCGTCAGCATGGCAAATATGGTGATCATCTCCTCAGAACACTGGTAGTGTATCGACTCAATCAACGTCTTGGAGATCTTGGGGTCTGCTGGAATGTTCACCAAGTTTCTTCCAATACTTGTGATTCTGGACTCGTCGTCAACAGCTCTCAAGTAGTACAAGTCGTTCAACGATAACAAGATCGACTCAGTGGAAGGTGGATCCATAAACTCGAAATTCAACAAGTCGTTGATCCCGATAGCCTTCAACATCAAGATCGTGTTACTCAGGTTCTGTCTTTGGATCTCAGGTACCGTGTTTGGCAACATCTCACTCTCATAGGCAAGCTCAGTGTACAATCTGTAGCACTTACCAGGTCCTGTTCTACCGGCTCTACCGGCTCTTTGGTTGGCCTGTGCACGAGAGATCGGCTTCACTGTGAGAGTGTCAATACCCAGTTTAGGATCGTACATGCTGATCTTAGCAAAACCTGGATCAACAACGTAGTAGATTCCATCAATGGTCAAAGATGTCTCAGCAATGTTGGTAGCCAAAATGACTTTTCTGGAACCCTGAGGAGTCGGCTCAAAGATCTTGGATTGCATCTCAGCAGGTAACGATGAGTAGATCGGTAGTACAATCAACTCCCCAGCTTCATCAGCTAAAGACTTGACTTTCTCCTTCAGCACTTCCACAGATGTCTCAATCTCGTCAGCACCAGTCAGGAATACAAGAATGTCACCGGCAGGTTGAGAAACATGGATATCAATCACTGTGTTGAGTGCACCTGCGAGATAATCAGGCTCCGGCTTGTCCGTGTACAAGATCTCAACAGGGAACGTTCTTCCTGGGATCTCCATGATAGGGCAGTCGTTGAAGTATCTCGAGAACTTTTGTGCATCCAGCGTAGCAGAGGTCACAATGACTTTGAGATCTGGTCTGTTTCTGGCAGCTTGCTTCAACAGTGCAAACAAGATATCAGTGGCAATAGTTCTCTCGTGCGCTTCATCAAGCATGATAACGGAGTACTTCGACATATCAGGGTCGTTCACGGCTTCTCTCTGAAGCATACCATCTGTCAAGTACTTGATTCGTGTCAAATCAGAAGTGTTATCGTCAAATCTCACGCTGTAACCAACTTCTCTCCCCAATCTCACGCCCATCTCCTGTGCCACTCTTGCTGCCACAGACGTAGCTGCCACACGACGAGGTTGCGTACAACCGATAACACCCTTATTTGCAAATCCTGATTCGTCCAGGTACTGTGTCAGCTGCGTGGTTTTACCTGAACCGGTCTCACCAACGATAACAACGAACTGGTTTTGTCTCACCGTCTCGATCAACTTGTCACGCACCTGGTACACCGGAAGGGTCTTTCTCAGTTGTGAGAGAGGCATGGTTTCTCTCTTACCAAATTCAACGTCTTGGTTCTTCCGTCTTTGGTACTCCACCACTTGGTCCTCAGGGATCTCTCCATCAATCAGTGGGTCTTCCATGGCTTTAGTGGCTTGTTGAGTCTTCTCTCTGAGCTTCTTTTCTCTCTCCTCTTTCATCTGCTTCAACTTCTTCTCTCTTCTCTCCTTGGCCAAAGCTGAACCAGAAGCTGCTGCACGAGCAAGAGAACCCTCTGGTATACTCACGACTTTCGTTGGTTCGGCCTTGTGGATGTCCAGCGTCACGCCAGCTAAGAAAGGTGGGACTGATTGCTTCACTTCAACGTCAATCTCCTCATCTGGGTTGAAGCCGGACTTGTCATTTGGGTTGACCTTCTCCTGTTCCATCAACTCCGGATAGTCAGCTGCTGAAACTGCACCGGATGCAATGAGCTGTCTAATCTCCCAACGTTCAGCAGATGTGAGTCTCTTTGTAGGCTGGTCGTTCAAGTCCATAGATCTACCACGAGTTTGATGACGGTGTTGTTGTTGTTGTTCTTCTTCTTCATGGTGTCGTACCGGTTCTCCTGTGTACTGATCAACATCTTTCATGTTCAACGAGATCTTCCCATCTGGCTTGATCTGCTCGACTTTCACGTACACCTCTTGATTCTCCTTGACGACATCAGATGGATGTTCGACCCATGTATTGGCCAGAGCAGTTATATGGCAGAGACCCGTTTTGCCACTGAATCCTTCGAGTCTGATGAATGCTCCAAAGTTTGTCAGTCTGGATACTGTTCCTCTGTAGATCTCACCGACTTCCAGTTTGTCGTTACGATGTCTGCGTTGTACTGGAGGTGGGCTTAATGAACGTGTTCCCTTGTGATGGTCAACGAAGTGCGGTATTGCGTCATCTTCGTGCTTGAAGTCGTCCATTAGGCTCTTGATATTGTTTCGTGTTTCATCCTTGATTGGTGTTCTGTGGTTTGAAGTACTCATATTGTCGTTGGGCAGTGCCAGTACTCTTTCAAGACCAGTTGGTTCCTCCTTCTTGATCGGTACGCTTTCCTCTTTGACCTCGGTCTTCACCTCCATATCATTGCCGGTGCTATCAGACTTGTTGTTCTTTACTCTTTTGAGAGCATAGTATAGTTTCGTGACGAAATCTGTGGAGAACTCGGCACCACTGTCTTCCAAAACAACTCTGAAGTCTTCAAGTGTCGTTGCGCCATCGTGTAAGTGTATGAGGAAATTCACGAGTTCTTCGCCATCTTCGCGTGAATCAATCCCCGCTTCTTCAATGATAGCATCCTTGATACCCTCCAGTGTATTCATATTCCAGTTTGGGTGTATATTTCTGGAGATAATCTAACTTTTAACCCAAGATGAAGGTAAAGATGAGCTGCTTCAAAACTTCAGACTGTTGTCAAATTTCCCGTATGCACAGTTTCGGAGTTCCGAACAGGATCTGAGTTGACTCCACCCCTAGTTGGCTCAACTACTGATACGTAGAAACAGTACACAGTTGTGAGCGTATTGATGTGTATTCTTATGTATTATCGTTCTCTCGTTTTTCTCATCTTTATTCACAGTTGTTTATTATTGTTATTGTTTATATCGTAACAATCGCGTGCCTTATACGTATGAATCACTTTAAAAGATGCGAGTGATCTCTTCCCTCTTCCCTCTTCCCCTTCAACGAACTCCAACACCAGATAGTCACTGATTAACCGTCCAAACAATACAACTATATTAACACAATGATCAAAAGAGAATACTCGCCTTTTGAATCTCTCGCTGCGGAGAAAACTCCTGTCTCCAAAGTGACCCACTGGCTCTATAGGCACTGTGGGAAAGTCACAGTGGCATTCACCCTCCCTCAATTCATGTGCGCCTCTGTGGTCTTCATGTTCGATATTTTGGGCTACAATCCAGAGCTTTACACGCTTTACTGTCTCTTATCACTCAAGGAACTTTTCTCCGTTATCTGTTCAGTTGTCTGTTCAATCGCCTCCTTAGCCGCTGTTTGGTTTCAGTTATCTCTCTGTGTGTACACTTTGACAGGAGAGGAAAAGAATAAAGACAAAGATGGGGAGAGAGACACTGCTGATGATCTGATCGATGCAATATTTGCATCCTTTATTGTTGTCTTGGTCGGGATGTCCATGTTGATCATGAACAATGAGACGTCTTCACTGCTTGAGATCCACATGAAATGAGTGGCTCCTGGCACCACTTCAACACATCGCAGCTACAATGCATCAAATTCACATCTTTGCAACAAGACAACAGCTTTTCTTTTTTCATTATCCTGCTTCCTTCTAACGTACACATGCTCCATGTTCAACACGGCTCAGAAATCCACTGCTCTAATACCATCCTTGTCGACAACCTTGACATACACGCCCTTGAAGTCCATTGGCATTCTCTTCTCGAGCTCATCGATACATAGCTTCATAAGCTTCAACCCTTCCTCCACAGAGAAGTCTGGTCTGTAATGGTGGTCCAACAGTGAGAAAGTGTAGAAGGCTGCGTATCCGTGTGCTGCGTATGGAAGTTCAATGTTCGTTCCCAAGTAGTCAATAGAACTGAGGAATGGTTCGTTCTTCTTGTCGTCGTACCCTGCAATTAATACGTTGACTTGGAATGGTTTCTGTTAGTCATGTTAGTATATGCAATCTCTCGTATGAAGTATTGTGTATCTCAACTTACTCTCGATCTCAAAGATTTGGCAAGCTCGTTTCTTGTGAAGCTGGCAATGGCCTTTGGTGACAGCTCAAAGTTTTCACGTATGTTGTATAGTTGCACATTGGCCTGGATGTATTCGGCGAATTGCACTTGATCACCAGGTTCACCGGTGAATGCCATCAGTGTATGATCACTGAGTGCTCTTGTCTTGTCGTCATCTGCCTTAAGCACAGAGATACCTCTGGTGGCTGCCTTCGAAGTGGCCGTGATGACTGCGTCTTTCAACTTGATACTGAGGATAACGTCCATTGTGATTGTGTGTGTGTGGTTGTGTAATCGTTGGGACAATCTCAATCGTAGAACTATCCCAAGTGGCAAACGGGTATCTCTCTCCACTTACACGTACCCATCCACTTTTGTTCGCCTCCCACGTATGTTTAGTGGTGTACGGGTGTATTGTTACATAACTGCTTATCAATCACAGTGGTTATGCTGCCCTGGCCTGACCGAGACGCGATACCAACGCGACTTCCCTGGAATCTCCAAATCTACAACTGTTTTGGAGTTCGTCACGCGTCATTTGCGTACTCTGTGCTTGATTCGATCTCAGAAGGTAAGTCATTCGAGAGTTCAAGTTCCTTTTAGGATCGCAATGCCAACCATCTCAACATCAAGTGAGACTTTTGATGCCCCACCTGACACGTCCTCGGTGGGGAGCTCACCAATCAAGCCCAACGCGTCGAGCAGAATCCCCGTTGCATCTTCACCTTCCGCTACACCAGACACATCTTCGATAATACCACCAGCTGATATGAAACTGGACGAGTCTGTGCAAAAGAAAGTTGAACTGAGTGCAGAGGATATGCGCTTCTACTACGAACGACTACTCCCTTTCAGATACGTCTTCCAATGGCTAAACCATTCACCTAAACCACAACCGGCTTTCACCATGAGAGAGTTTGCATATGAACACAGATCCGGTGCCTACCAACGTTACAACTCGTTTGACTCCCAGGAGAACTTTAAGCAATCCGTGGTCAGGGCCAACCCAATGCGTTTCGAAGTCGGTGCTGTGTATGCTGTCAACCCAAGCAAGAGGAAAACAGTGCCGAAATCAGCCATGAAACCGTTGGAAAAGGAACTCGTGTTCGATATCGATTTGACCGATTACGATGAGATCCGTACGTGCTGTTCCAAGACCAAGATCTGTACCAAGTGTTGGAGATTCATCACTGCTGCTACTAAGGTCTTGGATGCCGCTTTGAGAGAGGACTTTGGGTTTGAACACATGATCTGGGTCTTCTCCGGTAGACGTGGTGCGCATTGTTGGATCAGTGACAAGAGGGCAAGACTGTTAGATGAGTCCAAGAGAAGAGCCATAGTGGAGTACCTCGACATCTTGAAGAACAAAGGTACCAAGAGATTGAACCTGCGTCGTCCATTGCACCCACACATTGATCGTTCTCTAAAGATGCTGAAGCCAGACTTCCTCACCATCGTCCAGGAACAGGACCCATGGAGAGATGACTCAGTGGCTGTACAAGAGCTCTTGACCAAGATCCCAATTGCCGCAGTTGTCGATGAATTGAAGAAACAATGGAAGAACAAGCCTAATAGATCGAGTTTGGACAAGTTCAAGGACATTGCCGACATGGCTCAACGACTCAACATCAAACCACATGAGAAGAAGATGGTGATTGAAGCCGAAGAGGACCTTATTCTGGAGACCGTGTACCCAAGACTCGATGTGGAAGTCACACGTCAGATGATCCATTTGTTGAAGTCTCCATTCTGTATCCATCCAGGTACAGGAAACATCTGTGTTCCGTTCGATGCCAGCTAGGACTTCAACCCTATGGAGTCTCCAAACTTGCACCAGATCCAGAGAGAGCTCATTGAGTACGATAACGAACACTCTCAGGATGCCGGTGATAAGAAGTTGAACAACTGGGACAAGACATCGATGAAGCCATACACCGACTTGTTTGCAAACTTTGTAAAGGAACTTCTGAAATCGGAGAGAAACGGCAAACGTGAACGTGATGACGATGAAGAGGATCTAGAGTTTTGATCTTATAATTAATGATGTTTGTTATTTAAAATGGAATCGGGTATTCAGTAGTAGAAGACATAACGAGAGTACGTAGACGGTTGCGGTTACAGCGTACGAAATACCAATGATGATTAGCAAAGAACAGATAAAAAAGACTGAAGCATCGCTAGGGCAGTGGTATCCTTCATCTGTGTAGGTAAGGACGATGTTATCTGGATCTCCTGTTTGCCTGGCTCATGCCACCACAGTAGGATTTCTTCACTGTCTTTGTCCAGGTCGTAGTGACCACCACTGACATCGATCTTGTAATCGTCAGCGAAATGCCACTTAGGGAGGTAGATCTTAGTAGCGATGGATTTGTTGGAGCTTCCGTTGAATGACAGAGTGTAAGTGAGTGTCTTGAGGTCGAATGCTGCATCGACGAACTCACCGTTTATTGCCAGACAGTATGGGCGAACAGTGGCGTTGATGGCTCTCTGTCCTTTATATGGGTTTCTCTGCTGTGCCAGGTGTGTTAACTCACGTGCAACCACGGATGTTGGATCTTTGGAGTGTACAGTTGAAGAAGGTCTGAGTGGGGAACGACTGCTTGACGTGTCGTCTGAGGTGGAAGTGTCTCCTGTAGTCGGAGGTTCATAGTCATCGTCATCGTTATCGTCGTCTTCAATAGACCAGAATGAGAAATCCTCACAGTTGAACCTGTCTCCCCATTTGTGACAGTTATCTGCAGTGTAGTTCCACCATGTGTGTGATAGGTTACTTCCTTCCAACGCATAACCAAGCGCATCCAACGAAGATGTCTGTGAGGAGAAGTCGTTTGTCTCGTATGCCTTCTTATCATCTAGGTCAAATGGTGATCCGATCTCAGAGAATATCACGGGAACTTCTGGGCCCAAATTCTCAACAGCCTCTTGCTTCATCTCCGCCAGTTGCGATCTGATACTGTTGCGTATGTTTCTTTCACCGAAGACGATACCGAGTGCAGGGTTGGCGTACCGTTTTCTCATCACTCCCAGTGTGTTGACGTTGTAGTAGCTGTTCCAGGTCTTGAACATCAAAGTCATACCATCGTAGTAGTGGGCGCAGAACACGGTATTCTGGTCAATCAGGTCTGATCCTTTGAGGACCGGTGGAATCTGGAGTGGTGGTGGTTGTAAGAACATCATTGTGTCTGGAAGAACGTCTCTGATGGCTTTCTTGAAGTCAGAGTAGTGGTTGACAAAGTAGTGGTTGATGAAGTACTCCTCATTGACTGTCTTCCCCGAGACAGGACTGACGTTGAAGTAGTCTCTGATGAGTGGCTCCTCAGATTTGACGTCCCAAACACCATGCTGAGCCCAGACACACTCTCCTAATTTCCACTGAGGATCACGCTTGAACCCATAGTGCTTGTCGAAGCTGTCTGTAGTCAACCATGCTATGGAGCCCTGAGGATCGATGTATGAAGACCCATACTTCTTCGGTCCAAACACGGTGATTTTGTACTCGTCAACCTCTGTGGGGATACCCATTCCCAGCTTCACACTCTGCATGAAAGTAGGACATGTCCCTAGTCTGAGTTCCTGGTCTGGAGGGATTTCAGTGATGTCAGGCACAGTGAGGTATCCAACGTTGGGCTCATTCATGGACTCCACTCCCAGTATCATCTCATCAAACAAGTAGCTAGCAGACTCCTTGATTCGACTAACAAAGTGCGAGATGGACTGGATGTAATGGGTTTGTAAGTAGTCCTGGATGTTGACCTCGTTGATGATGCACTTAGGAGCAAACTCCTTCCCTGCGAAGAACAGCACAAACATCGTACCGGCCACCAGTCTTCTGTAGTTCGTCGTCCACAACATCTTCGGGTACTGAGCTGGGTCCTGTGGGAAGTAGTTCTGTAACACTGCTGCCTATGTATCATGGAACGACTTGGGGTCGAACCCAGCAGCGTATAGCGTCCACATAGGAGCACCGTCACCGCCTGAGTACCGAGACCAAACGTCCTGGTGTGGGTCGATGTAGACGTACAGCCCGCCTTCCTTGTGGATGATCTTGAATAGCTGAATGGTGTATGAGATGAAGTCCTCGTCGTATTTCCCCGGGCCTTCGTGTTCGATGGCCTCCCACGTTATGACGTAACGTAGAGTGTTGTAACCCATTCCCTTGATGCGGTTGAGATGTGTTGCTGCTTCCTCCAGCGGGAAAGGCCGACCGACAAAAGAGACGTGGTCGCCGTCAAAGAAGATGTTGTCATTGACGGGAATGTGTGAAGGGTAGTAGGGAGTTTTGGGGTATTTGCAGCCACCGTCGAGATTGATTCCTTTCAACTGGACGGTTCGGCCCTGCTGATCAACGAAGTTGCCGCCTTTGATGCCGATTTTGCCAGAAAGTAGCGACATTGTGGAGTTTAGAATTGTGTGGGAGCTGTTATTGGTTTATTTTAGAGTGACTGAAACGTTTCTAGACTGTCAACTGTCAAGTGGCTGCCTGGTGATGAGAGAAATGAGTGAAAGTCTCGGAAGGTGTCAATCATATCCATATGAGCCCCCGCGCTTATCAGTGGCTGAGATCCGGTGCAATCACGTGCGCTGTACCTCGGAAGTCTAAATTTTTTACTGTCTTCTTCCCTCCATCTTCAAATGGCACATAAATATTTTGTCAGCAACATCTCCCTCTGAACTCTTTCAATTCCCCTATATTACCACCCAATAAGAAAAAAATGAGTGCCCCACCAGCAGAGGAGAAGGAATTCTTGGAGAGCAACGAGGTTGAAGAGGTCCTCGAAGAGACAGAAGATGCCGGCGAGCCAATGTCTGACGATGAGGACGATGACATTGAAGATGAGGTGGAAGATGACGATGAGGAAGGTGAGGCCCAGCAACCGGATGATGATCAGATCGAGATCGACATGTCCAACAACTCATGGACGTATTTCGACAAGCATGAAGACTCCGTGTTCACCGTCTTCACACATCCAAAGCTCCCACTAGTCGCCACGGGAGGTGGTGATAACACTCTTTACCTCTGGACTTCCCACTCCCAACCACCAAAGCTTGCCCAGCAGATCAAGGGCCACAAGGAGTCTGTGATCACAGGAGGATTCACTGGTGATGGCGAGTTCCTTGTTTCCGGTGACATGGCCGGTAAGATCATGGTCCATCAGTCACGTAAGGGTGGTCAAGTGTGGAAGCTCTACGCTGAATTGGAGGAGGTTGAGGAGGTTGTATGGATCTCAGTACACCCAACACAGCCTGTGTTTGCCTTCGGTGCTGTCGATGGTTCAGTATGGGTCTACCAGATCACACCAAACTTGGAACAGATCATGTCAGGTTTCTCTCACCAGGAGGAGACCACTACAGGTCTCTTTGTTAACACCGACGACTTGGACTCTTTGACCCTTGTCACTGTCTCCACCGATGGTTCTGTTGTTGGCTGGAACTGCTACACTTCCACTCCATACTTCAAACTCACAGAGGCAGACTTCAAGGGAACCAAACTTCCATGGATCTCTATGGGTCTTCAGGGCAAGTCCACCGTTATGGCTATTGGATCTAACGAAGGTACCGTTGCCATCATCAACATCGCTAATGGTACTCTGCTCACAACATTCAGAGTCATCGAATTAAAAGAAGACTAGGATGAGCTTGATGGGTCTGTTGAGTCCATCTCGTTCAGTGACACACTCCCACTAATGGCGCTCGGTATGGTTTCCGGTACCGTCTTGCTCTTTGACGCTAAGAGTTGGAGAGAGAGACACTCTATTGCCGTTAACGACGCAATCACCAAGGTGCGTTTCGTTCCAGGCACACCTTACCTCGTGGGATCTTCCATGAACGGTAAGATTTACAAATGGGATGCCAGAACTGGTGAGGAGTTGTTTGCCGGTGTCGGTCACAACATGGGTGTGTTGGACTTTGCCGTGGTGGAGAACGGTAACAAGCTTATCACCGCCGGTGACGAAGGTGTTTCCCTTGTGTTCAAGACCGATGTATAATATTGATATGGGTTATTAATAGCATGAAACTGTCGATAGCTGCGGTATCTGACCTCCTATAGGCGTAAGATGTGATTCTGAGTGAATCGTTATCCGGCCTTTGCTTCCCAGTCCGGCAAAATGTCTGCGTCAGTGCTGTGAGTGTATGCATAATTGTATTCCCGTAACACAAATTTCATTTACCCCGAGCCAATCAGAGAGTGTTATTTGAATTTCCCGGGACGCAAGTCAATTGCCGGTGTGAAATCTCCGAAGTTGCAGGTGTTGGAAGGTTTTAGAAACGCCATTCTGAGCGCTAATAACTGGAAAACAATCGTTAACGAAATTCTGAGCATATATCCATAATAGACTCCTGTGAACAATCAATTGATTGCTTTTTGCCTCAAAACCCCCCCATCAAATTGTGACCTTTTCTACAGTGGAATACACCTTTCCAACGGAATAGGCCGGAGCAGGGCTGCGCCCTGAGACGCAACTAAGCCTCACTCGGGCCTCGGCTTTTCATTATTTTATCGGCGTTATCCATTTGCAAATTGCTACGCCGCTTTCACCTCTTCTATATAAACTAAGCCGTGTCCCACCCTTTCTCAGATTCTTCTTACCTCCCCCTAATCTATTAACTATCAGTATCACTATGTACTTCAAGGTCCTCCCATCTCTCCCTCAGGAGCGTCACCGTCACCACGGCCGCCATCATCACCATCACCGTCAGTTCAGGGAATCGCGCGCCGGCGTTCCAATCGAGGATGATCAGTTCACCCCATTCGGCTTCTCCAGAGACGATTTCGCCGATGTCCAACAAAACGATCAGAATGAGAGAGTAAGCGACAGATCTGATGGTTTGTACCGCTCATTTGACCAGTTTGAGGCTAACCCTGGTAATTCCGCTGCTCCTCCTCCTCCTCCTCCTCCTCCTCCTCCTCCTCCTCTTCCACTCCCTCCAACCGGAGGACACCGCCACCATCGCGGACGTCATCACCATCGCCATCACCGTTATGCTTATGGTTATGCCGAGGGAGAACAGCCTACTGGTGAACCAATGGAGTTCTCTAAGTGGGATCGTCATCACCATCATCACAGACATCCCTTTGGCAGACGTGGTTATGGTGTAAGCGAGTACCCTGAGCCAATCGGTCCTGAAGGTCAATTTCACCCACGCCACGCACACCATCATGGGTTCTACAAGCACCACGGATTCCAGCCTTTTGGTGCTCCTCCTCCGCCACCACATCAGGAGGCTGCTGAGTCTCAGTGGTATCATCATGGACGTCATGGGCGTCATGGTTATCATCATTACCGTCACCATCAGATGATGAACATGGCCGGTTATCACAATGGACCATACACTTTCGGCCACAGAGGTAGACACGGTTGGGCTCGTCAGTTTGAGGAAAGAGCTTCCAAGTTTTCCACAGGTGAATCCAAGGAGAAATGTCAAGGTAAGACTCCAAGTGAAGTCGAGGAACTCAGTAAGGGTATCAAGTCCTGTGAGATCTCCAAACACAAGCTCAAGCACAGACGCAGCTAGGTTGAGTTCAGATCTGTTGACATGGAGCAGAAGATCCAGATCCATATCTTGAGACACGGAAGCGGTAAAGGTTTCAGACACTATGAAATCTCACATGAGTCCGCTGATGGTGAAGTCACTTTGTCCGTCAACTCTGAGATGGATCAGTTCAAAGAATCATTCAAGTTCAAGGAGTCTACTGTGTCAATTGATAATGTGTCATATGAGGTTCATCGTAACATCCTGGTTGTTACTATTCCAAAGATCTCCACTGCAGCTGAATCATCTCCACGACCAACTGAAGTGGTTGCTACAGCAAGGGACCATTTGGACGGTGTTCCTACTCCTCAACAATCAGACACTGCTAGCTTGTCTAGTGGGATGAGTACCCCATCTACTCTTGATATGAGTGACTCTGATGAGAAGTTCATTGAGTTGTGACTGGGTCACGGGTGTGGAAGTTCTCTTTTTTGATATTGGGTTTTCTTTTCAGTATAGTCCTTTTAATGTTATACTTTCATGCGATGTTTTCCTCAGTACGTAAGTAGTAGCTTGTAGCTTGTAGCCGGCTGCCGGGCCAGTGCCGGGCTAAAAATTTGTGTCAATCTACGCCCAAACATTACTCCATTTCATCAGAACTTTCACCCGTACAATAATATTACATCCGAACACCAAACAGTGGGGGAAGTGAGAAAGCTCGTGTATACTTAGAGCAATAACTCAGGTTAAACTTCGCTGGTTGAGCTAAAACGCTCTTGAACAAGGTACTCAAGAAATTACTACTCTATGGTATATGAAGCAACCCAAATTTTGAGGGTTTTCTATAGTTATATTGATTCTTGAGGTGTTTAACTAAACGAAGTTGAATAAAAGTGGTAGGCATCTTGAAGATTGATGTGTGTCAGGTCAATTATAGTGGCAATTTTAGCCATTTTTGAGCGATTAACTGCTCTAAACCATAGCCTAGTAATGATTTTGAATAGTTAGAGATACTTTCATTGAGTGATTACACACATTTCTACACGTGTTGTGCCGACGTCTGCCATTTTGTCACGGGTCCAAGATGCTTCTTCAGACCACCGAAGTGTAAGGCAGATCTGGAAGGAAGTACAGTTGTATAGAGAGTAAATTTAGACATGTAAAGTTGATTTCCACTCAAGATATACTTGATAGAACTCACTACTCACTGTATAGTATAGCTGCCGGGATTATGATTGGGTGTTTTCAGTCCAAGGACCAACACTATGGTGACTCGCTAACAAAACGGCGGTTTCAACGGATCGGAGAAAAAAAAAAACACACACACACACACACACGGAGGATCGGGGTATCTCCCACATAGCGTATCTGTGATCTTTCAATTTTGGGAGTTGCTGCTTACAAGTTACCACCCACCTCCAATGGACTAAATCAAGCATCAACATACTGAAAAAACCATAGAATGTCTTCAAACGCTAGAATCACCCTTCATTGGTAAGTTTTGACCCTCCATTTCACCACCCTGATGTCTCGTTCATGCGCTAACGTGTATCTCCACTCAGGCTGAACGGCTCAAGAGCTGTACGTACCTTGTGGCTCTTGGAAGAGCTTGGTGTCCCTTACAAGCTTGACACATACTACCGTAAGGGAGGTCGTGCACCTGAGGCTCTCAAGGACATCCATCCATTGGGTAAGAGTCCAACTGTTACCGTGGAGACTGCTCAGGGTACGCCTAAGGTTCTTGCGGAATCCGGTTACATCTCGCACTACCTCGTCAGTAAGTTCGATAAAGACCAGAAGTTGAAGCCAAAGACAGAAAATGACGAATGGGATATAGAATTCTATGGCCATCTGGCTGAAGGGTCATTACAGCCACCATTGACGATGATGATCATCTTCTCAGTGGCACAGAAGATGTCTCCATGGTTCATCAGACCGTTGGTTGCCATGTTCCTCGGACGTTTGAACAACATGTGGTGTATCCCAGAGACATTCAAGGTGCTTAATCTCATCGAATCTGCCTTGAAGGAGTCTGCTTCACGAGTTGGCGAGTCGCAGGAGATCTACCTTGTCGGTGATAAGTTCTCTGCTGCTGACATCATGATCTTCTGGCACATCCACAACGTTATCATGATTATGGATGCATGGAAAGGTGTCTATGATCCAGCTAAGTACCCTTACATTTCAAGATGGGTGGCTCAATTGGAGCAGAGACCAGCTTACAAAAAGACACTCGAGTTGGAGGAAGAGCTAGGAAACGCACCTCAATGAACAACAAACTACGTACCACCAAATACATAACATATACATGAACCATTAAAATTTCTATACAAGTGAGTCCTTCAAGGATTAAAGAGTATTGTCCTGGATTGCTCTGTTTCTGAGAATCAGTCTTCCACTCAATACGTCTCCAATCTCATTCAGATGTTCCCAATGGATGTTGGTACCCTTTCTCAAAGTGATATCGGCCTCGTGGTCCCAAAGCTCTTCAATTGGAGTGAACTTCAACTCAGATCCCTTCACACCAATCACAGAAGCAGAGGCAACATTATCACCAACAGTGCTGACCTTCTTACCATGGACAAACTTGAATCTGAGGGCCTTGTCGGATCCATCCAAGTTGGCATCATTGATGTTCTCGTTCCACTCCTCAATGAACTTGCAACATTTGATAGCGAATCTAGAGGCATTCACTCTGTCAACGGCAGTTGGAACACCACCTTGCTGAACATGACCTGGGACAGCTGTACGTGTCTCGAAACGCTTGTTGGAAGACTCTGCGATGATATCGGAGATCAAATCGGTGGTGAAGATATCAGAAGCGGTCTCATTACGAATCAACATCTTACCGGAACGGTTCTCACCTTTATCCTGGTGATAGTTCTCCTTCAAGAGAGCAATGTCCTCTTGTAGGGTCTTCAATGTGATAGTCTTCTCTGGTGTGTAGACAGCCACAGCACCGGTAACCAAACCAATGTAAGAGGCAACATAACCGGAGTGACCACCTTGAACCTCCACAACGAACACTCTTCTTCTCGAAGCAGAGGCGGACTGCTTAACGGCATCACAGTAGTCCACCAATGTGTTCAAGCAGGTGTCACAACCCAAAGAGTATTCGGTTCCTGGAACGTTGTTGGAAACAGTGGCTGGGATCAATGTCATTGGAATGTTAAACTGTGGGAACTGGGATCTAGCCTCACTCAACTCATGAAGAGCGGAGAAACCTTCAAATCCACCAATGATGATCAAACCATCGAAGTGGTATTTCTGGAAATAGTATGCAACTGTACCGATGTCCAAAGATGGAAGGGATCTGTTTGTTCCGATCTCAGATCCACCAGTGTTGTGCCAATCCTCGACATCGATCCAACTCAACTCCTTAACAGAACCATGACGGATCAACCCAGAGAAACCGTTCTGGATGGCAAAGGCCTTGTGACCACGAGACACGGCATAACGGGTAGCAGCTCTTGTAGCGGCATTGAGTGCAGCAGATGAGGCGCCAACGTGGACAATTGCAATGTTCAATTGCTTATCCTTTGGAAGCTCACGAGAACCATCGTCATGGAGCGAGATGGACTCGAAGTTGTGGAAGGACTCAATGAAGTCAGAGTCTCTGAGGGAAATGGCACGATCGAAATCCTTGTTGGAGATAGCAGTAGCGACCTCCTTTGTCAGTTTGACAGCTTCGACTAATGGCTGACGAGTGATCTTGTTCTCTGAGATACCAATCAATGGAGATGGGTCCTCTGGAGTGAGTTCCAAGACGGCCTTGATAGCTTCCACACCTTGTAGAGTAGCCAAAAGTCTGTCAGAGGCGACAGCAGTACCACCTCTCTGAACGTGACCAAGTAATGTGATTCTAGTGTCAAGACCCATTTCGACCAACACCTCCTTAACGTCTTCACTGGTGATTGGGTTCAAGTCAGAATCAAGGGCACCTTCGGCAACGATGACGGTGGTTTTACGACATCCCTTCTCTCTGTGACGACGACAAACTTCCTTCAGATCCTCTCTCCAAGTCTTTGGATCAGCTGCACGCTCTGGGATGAAGATGTAGTCTGCACCGGTGGCGATACCAGCGTTCAAAGCGAGCCAACCACAGTGACGGCCCATTACCTCAACGACAAAGGCTCTTGAGTGGGAAGTAGCTGTTGCATCGATGTAGTCCACCATCTCTCTGATTCTCTCGAGTGATGAGTTGGCACCAATGGTGGAGTCTGTTCCTGACATGTCGTTATCGATGGAGCCGACAAGACCGACAATGGTGAGGTTCTTGTGTGTTTCAATGTCTTCTGCAGTGAGCTCCCCTGTAGAGACCAATTCTTCAAGCAAGGAAGGCCACTCAGCTCTGAACAAGTCAGCACCTGTAAGGGAACCGTCACCACCACAAACAATCAAGGCATCGATACCGTTGACAATCATGTTCTTGGCGGCTTTAAGTCTTCCCCATCTCTCTCTAAACTCTTTACATCTAGCAGTACCGATGAGTGTACCACCAAGAGCCAACCATCCACGAACGTCTTCCCAGGACATCTTCTTGAGCAAGTCACCACCGGCAACGAGACCGGAGTAACCTTCGTACACGGCGTAAACGTCGCAGCCGTGGAAGATACCAGCACGGACAACAGCACGAACAGCGGCGTTCATACCTTGAGAGTCACCACCGGAAGTCATAACGGCAATTTTCTTTCTCTTGTTGCTGGTAGTAGATGATGCCACTTCAGACTCCTGAACGGTTTGTTGAGAGAAGAAATCAGCACCAACTGGCTTGTTCAAAGTTGGGGTTGGCACATCCACGAACTTGACGACATTTCCGAGTGGGTCCTTTGTAGTGACGGTACCATTGGCGATTGGGGTCTCCAGAAGCTCAGATACCTTCTCGAGTTGTGTAGTGAAGTAGGCAACTTCACCGTTGATGCGCTCCTCAGCAGTTGCCTGGGCGGAGTCTGCTGCAATGAGACGGATCTTGATAACAGCGCCCTCACTCTGGCGGGAGAGGCTTTCCTGGAGCGGCACACGGCCATTGGCTGCCATCTGGGAGAGTTCAAAGCATTCGAGCCATGTCTCCTTGAGTGAGTCCAAAGAGGCGCCGATTGATGAGGCGCTTAGTGTTGAAGGTGCCGAGGTGGAGCGGTTGTAAGAGCGAACGAGTTTGAAGCCTAGCTGGCTGTACCACTTCACGGCGGCGTCGTAGCTGCCTGCGCAACCTGTGGTGAGCGAGACAAACGCAGCGCTTGAGATAGTCATTGTGATGTAATTAGCTGTTTATAGTCTGCGAAATTGATGGCGGGTTGGGCGGGACTGCTGGGTGCAGGAAGGTCGTGGGTTTTTTATATGAAGGCTGTCTGCATCCGTCAACAGCGCGTGATGGAGGCTGGAGCGCTGGAGCTCAACTGATTGCCTACCTCATGATGGCCCACAGTGCCCGTGCAGGGATGGCAGAAAGGAGCGGTGCTCGTAACCAGCGATGCCAACTCTAGAACACTGGGCGCCTTAAAGCTAATGGAGCGAATGGCAATGATGGTTGTCTACATTATTCGGGATCACTCTTTCTGCAATGTGAGGTTAATGGGTTCCATCTACACACTACTGTCAATGGCAATCTTCTCCGGATAGTTCGGACTGGATTCTTTTGACTTTATGCAAGTTTACGATATTTCCGAGGCCGGACTTAAGAAGGAATAACCGTCAAGAGATGTACAGCGTCTTATCATTAATCTATACAGCAACTTACATCAAATGCTCATTTCACACTCGTATGTGATGTCAAAGGCATCATTGACAAGCATAACTGTGGCGTTTTGACCGCGGAACTGGTTCAGGATACTTAAATCACACTGCACGACTCCATTACGATCACCTTTGCGAAGAACAGGCATCGCTCTCTTGATAGCCAGAAGCTCGTTGGTTTCTTTGTTAGCCAATATGGCAAACCAGGACTCCTTCTGCATCTTTGGGAACTTTGGCAGTAGCATCTTGAACTCCTTGTTGACAGGATAGTTTGTATGCTTTAAGGTGATACTGATGTTACCATCCTCGCTCTGCTCAACAGTGAACTCACCAACTGGAAGCTTTGACACGTTATGTGTGAACTCCTTCTTCACAGTCTCGTTGACCTTCAGTCTGTTTGCGAGCTGATCCAAACCTCTACCATGCAACTTGCCTGCTTCCTTCAACGTGGTGCGTTTCTTGTCACCTTCATCAACACCAGCAAACATCTCGTTGTAGTCACCATCTGGGTTCAATCCTTCGAAACGACGCAGATCAACACCTGGCAAAGCTGTGACTGGGTCATCGTCAAACCAGCAACCCTGCTTTACACACTGCATGACCTTGATGAACATAAGTACAGTGCTGAGGTAACCCAATTCAGCAGCAACATCAATGTATGCCTGCAAGATACGCAATGCTTGGTCCAACATCGTCACTGTATCCTGCAAGTAATCAGCGATTGGTAGATCTGTTCTGCTCATGTGGGCCTAGAGAAGCAAGTAGGTCTTGATATGTGGATCCCAAATTGGTCTTTCGGCAAGATCATCTGCAGAGTAACGTAACTGCTGAGACATCTCCATGTTCATGATCTCCTCACCGTGACGAGTTGGCAGTTCATCGTACTCAGTGGCTTCAGACAGGAATCTCAAACACTCACGGAAAGTGTTAGAGCTGGTGATTTGACCAACAAGGTTTCTCATAGTCTTGTGCGACATGTAGTAGTATGATGAAATCGACAAGAATGGTGTTGGAATCAACTGATCTTCGTTGGAGATCACACAGCTGGACTCAACCAGGTTGTTGATAGCAGTGTCAATAAGCTCAGACAGATACTTGCTGATACCGGCAGTAGTGGTATCCTCAATACCATAGTACGTAGGGTTGTTGTGTGCTCTTCTGAACAAGAAGGTCCAGTTAAGGAAGTCCATAGCGTCTTGTCTCGACTTGATCGTACCGGAGGCAATCTCAGCACCCAAATGGTCATCCATCACCTTATGCAGAGACGACTCCACTGGGAATCCCACGTTTAAGAAATGCTTATAGAACATCTTTTTGGATTCCTTAGTGTAAACCATGGCGATACCACTTGTGTCGTAAGCTGGACGACCAGCACGACCCATCATCTGCAAGATATCAGTCAAATCCATGTCTCTGTATCCTTCGATCTTAGCATCAAAGAACTGTGTACCCTTGATGATGACCAGATGAGCAGGCAAGTTCACACCCCATGCCAATGTGGAAGTGGCAACCAAGACCTGAATCTTGTTCTCCTGGAACAATTTGTGGGAGATCTTACGGTCACTATCAACGAGACCGGCATGATGCAGACCGATACCAAACTGGAGAGACAACCTCAACGTCTCATCATGAACTTTATTCAGCCATCCATTCAGCTCATCTTCTTCCATCTTCAAGAAACGACGTGGATTCTCTTCCATACCACACATGTGAATCAAATCCAAAGCAGTCAAACGGGTTTGACGACGAGATGCAACGAAGACCAAGACTGGCTTCTGTGGAGAGTGTGCCTTGATTGCCATGAAAGCAGGCTTGTTCATCGATTTCATGAGTGGGCAAAATGCAAGATTGTCTTGGAATCCATCGATGTACATCTCCAATGGCACCGGTCTCACAGAAGATGGGAAGTTGAACAATCCATTCTTGACACCAAGCCAGCCAGCCATGTCGAACGCGTTCGAAACAGCAGTGGACATACCAAGGAGACGGATAGGTTTCTTTGTTTGAGACTCGATGTATCTCATACGACTCACAATCATCTCAAGAATAGGACCTCTGTCACTGGCAAGGAGATGAATCTCATCCATGATAACCAAGGAAACCTGCTGAACAAACTTACGAGTTTGCCAGTTACGTGAGATACCATCGAACTTCTCAGGCGTGGTGATGATGATACTGGCATCACGGACTTCACCAGGTGCTGGGATGTTATCACCAGTGAGTTCAACCACTTTATGACCGGTAATTGGAGTCAGCCTTTCTCTCCAGTCATCAACTCTCTCACGGACCAAGGCTTTCATTGGAGCAATGTAGACAACTTTAGAGCCAGGGAACTCGTTGAATGCATGCCAGATTGCAAGCTCTGCAACGACAGTTTTACCAGAACCTGTTGGAGAACCAACGAAGACGGAAGTGTTAGTGTTGTAGAGAGTGTGGAAGGTCATAGTCTGCATGGCGTTGAAATATCTGAACTTTGGCTTGTAGATACTCTCAATCTTCTCATTATGTAGAGCCGTGATTGGAAGAGGATTCAACTTGAGAAGCTTGGTCTGAAGTGTTTCGTTATGTGGTCTGATCAGATGCTGGAATGAGATACTGTGTACTGATTCACTTCCCAACCAGGTATCCGAGATTACACGAACGACGACCTGAGGAGGCAATGGATCAGCCAATGGAATCATGAAGTCCATCTCATGAGGATGTTTCAACTGCTTCTTATTGAGAATGAATTTCTCAAAGTGTAAGATCTCTGACTTGTCAGATTCTTCAACCAAGACCCAGAAGAACTGAGCGTTACCGTGGTACTTGTCATCCCAAACAAAATCAGGTTCGAGATTGACATGGACTCTCATAACGTTCTGTGTGATCGGGAAGATCTCAGCGTCGATAAGAATAGTTGGGAATCTTCCGATAAGCTTGTAGAGGATGGAGCCCATCTTCATGTTGTGTACCAGATCACCAAGCTCACTCGCCTCCAATTCTCTGAGTTCATCCATCGATGGGTTCTTGGCTTCGATCTGTCTCATGATCTGCGGTTGGATATCGAATTGTCTCATAGGATGTTCGTAAGACCAGATTCTCTTCTCAATGGATTTGCAAATAGAGAGCATAACCTTTGCGAATGTTCCCCATCTTCTATGGATACCAATCAAGAACAAAGCACGGCAAATTCTCACAGAGTTCTGGGCAACGTAATTTGTATCAGCGAACAAAGAGGAGTCTTTGATATTTGCACGAGAGATGTAAGCCTGAAGCAAGACATTTGTCTTACCTTGAGCCGACTCAACTTCAGCACCAACCTGACACGGAACTTTGGAGTCCATCAGCAACTGAAGCTCTGTGGCTTCTTCCTGTCTGAACTTCAAGCCATCAAATTCACTACTCATCGAAATGATCGAAAGCACATCAGCTTCAGTGGCACGAGGATTGCAAACCTGGTTGAAGATCTCGATACTGTCATTGAGAAGATAGAAGTCTGAGGCGACTCTTCCAAGGTCCTTAGGAATGAAATGCATCGATCTCTCATCGAAGATAATCATTTGTAGAGAGTGAAGACGTCTTGCAGCATCAATGATCATTTTCTGTCTTCTTCCAAACAGCTGAGGATCATCGTTGAGCTCTTTCCAGTCAATACCGTATGCAAATGGGTTTTGACGCATTCTCACAAACATGTATGTGTAACCGAGCCATCTCACTGCTTCATCAACGTTCGTCACTGTACCAAGAGAGATCTCTGCGTTCAAGTTATCCACAATCTTAGCTCCGAGTTTGGATTCAATAGGATGTTGGGATGTTAGCAGCCTCACATACTCATCAAGTCGGTCACTTGTGGTACACAATATACCCGTACCGTACTTACCAAACTGTGGTCTACCGGCACGACCAAAGATCTGGATAACATCTGAAATACCGAGATCGGTGAAACCACCTTTCTTTGCATCATACACCTGTGTACCTTTCACAATGACCACAGCAGCAGGCAAGTTTACACCCCAGGCAAGTGTGGCAGTGGAGCAGAGAACCTTGATAGCACCGGACATGAACATCTTCTCGGTGATGTTTCTATCTGAACGAAGCATACCGGCGTGATGCACACCAAAACCAGAGACAAAAAGCTCTCTCAGATCCTTGTTGTGGTTCTTGGACATCTCACGCTCGTACCGCGTGAAATCTTTGGAGTCAGAGCAATCGAACAGCCCTTGATCTCCATAGTCTCTAGCCATCTTGATAAAGGTCTGAGCTGTCTTGACAGTGTCCTTTCTTGAGTGGACAAAGATCATCACCTGTGCACCATTCTCAAGCTCTTCGATGAGTTTTTGGTATGTGATCTTGTCAATATTCTCTCTGGATTCTCTAGACCCAGCTTTACCCCTCACGCCAATGAGTTCCTGTTTCAGCGGAATTGGTCTGAACGACTGATCAAAGAAGAACATACCAATTTGTCTGTTCACTCCCAAGAAGTCTGCAACATCGACAAAGTTTGGTAAGGTAGCAGATAAACCGACAACTCTGATCATAGACTGAGTGCTTTCCACCTGTCTCAGTGTACGCGCCACAAGTGTCTCAATGACCGAACCACGATCTTCATGGAGCAAATGCACCTCATCGATGATGAGAAGTTGGACTTTGCTGACAAGTTCGTTATCTCCGTTACCCTTTCTTGTCACAACATCCCACTTCTCTGGCGTGGTGACGATGATCTGAGTTGCAATGATCTCAGCCTTTGTCAATTGCATATCACCTGTCAACTCCCTGACTTGAATACCGAGCCATTGTAACTTCTTGCTGAATTTCTCCACAATCTCTGCAGCCAAGGCCTTGAGTGGAGCCACGTAGACAATCTTAAACTCCGAGTAATCAATGTCGATGGTGTCTGCTGTCTCGGTGGTAAATTGGGAGATCGTGTGCAAGATGGTGAGCAGAGCAACATCTGTCTTACCTGCACCAGTAGGAGCACAAACAAGCATGTTCTCGTTGGTGTTGTAAGCGACTGGATACACGAGCGACTGCATTCTGTTGAGCTTCTCATATCCCTTGAATGTTCCCTAACACAGTGTATCAAGTTCATGGATGTACACGGGCAGCTCTTTAGCACTCTTTAGCCTCTTGGACGCCTGAGCTGGGACTGTGATCTCCTCGTAGTATGAGTGTGATATTCTCTCGGATCCCACTGGAAGGACGAACTTCTGGCCGTTGAAGGCAACTGTGTTACCACCGTCAAATGCCTTGAACACATGTGGGTACTTCTGTTGAGCGGCTGCCGGAGCAAGTTCTTGGTTCTTAGCCTTCTCCTGGTTGCGTTTCACCTGGTTACGGATGTCCGCTTCAGTAAGGAACTCCTTAGCGGGTTTTTGTCGTTGTTGGTGCTGCTTAGACATGTCGATGAGGATGAGTTCCTTGTCGGTGATGATGCTTGATATGAGATCAAACTCGTCGAATCCCAGCATATCAAAGAGCAGCGACTGTACACTGTCATCTGAAGACTCAGAGGAGATGATGGAGACAATCGAGTCCAATATGTCCTTAGCGCTCATCTCAACGTCTGGTTTACTCGCCACACGCTCACACTCTTGTTGGAGTTGCACGAAGCGGTTAGCACCACCAGCATCCAATTCGTCATCCGAGCTTGCATCTGGTAGATCTTCCACAAACTCAATGTTAGCAAAGTCCTTCAGAATATTTAGATTGAGGTCAACTTCATCTGTGTCGATTTTCGGAGCAGGCAGGGACGAAAGATCGACTTGGACCTGATCACCGATGAGTGTCAGGGCGTCGTTCACCGTCTGCATCGCTCGCATGAAGGAGCCAGTCGAGTTCACTGAGTAGTTCACCGACATTCTTCGGGTAGTATAAGTGTGGATAATGCCGACCTAACGGCTTTCTTGGGGTGCAGAAGAGTGCCTTCCAGAATGGTGGAGTTATATGTGAGCTTGTGAAGCACTTTTGATGGGAGACACGTTTGGAAAGGAAGGTGGTGTATGGGTGTATTTTGTTAACCCCGAAACAGCGGAGTTCCAGTTCTAACTCTACCTTCTGATCTAGATTATTCTCATTCCAGTGGACTACAATGCCACATATATATACAATGATACACCCATATAGACAACTCAAACATCCAGTCTGCGGTCCTCCAAAAAGAAGACCTCTCTACTGGCTTCTCTTGTGAAACACACCTCATCGATGAGACTCTCTGCAATCACAAAGCTCTTGATACCCCAATCTCCCTTACCAAACACCTCTGGAATCTTCTGAGAAATGGCTGGGAACAGTGCCTTATGGATAGGCAAATTCTCCTTGATATCGTCCTTGGTCACTTGGATCTTCTTCGCAATGCTGTGGAAACGCTCACTGATCCAATCTGGGAGAACAGATTGTGCATTGGCATAATGGGATTTATTACCACATCTGATCACCCATAGAAGAAGAGCACGTTCAACGTCATCAGATTTGGCGAGCTGTTCATACGAAGCGATACCGAAAACCAGGAGAAGAGCGTTGGCGAAAGTCTTATCGTTCTTGTAGATGGTCTTGAACGACAATGGTTTGTACTCTTTCAACAGTGCCTTTTCGATCTTTGTGATTTCTTCAAAAGTAAGCTGGAAGATTTGCTTCTGTGAGCTCTTGTAGATCTTAGCAGCCCTGATGATTGAGGTATTAATACTTCCATTGGCTTTGGAAGGTTTCAGGGCATCCAGTTTCTGGCCGATGATCTTAGAGAGTTGTTTAAGGCCTTCGAGTTTGTTTCTCAGAGTGACAGTGTTCTCTGATGGTAGTTTGACAAGAAATGTGAACAACTTGACAAGATTCTCCGGCAACACACTGTTTTTGCTCAATGTAAATGTCAACTCATGAGATGTCAGCTCAACACCAAATTTCAAGGCATTTTGCACTTGGTCTGCTGGGATACGAAGGGTGAGTGTGCTCACCTCCACTTCGTTCTTTTCCAATGAAAATCCATATCCAAGAAGTAACTCCTCATTGGTCTTTGCTCCATAACTGTTGTAGATCTCTGCTCCGTTTTCCAACTGCTGTTCAGTTTTGAAAGTGTAGATTTTAGAGTTCTCCACACCCTTGGAGTCCCATTTCACAGTAGTGTCGTTACTATGATTCAAGAGATCGAAGATAGGAAGCAAGATAGCCTCGTTCAAGTCTCTAGCGTCCTTAGACCCTAAAAAGTAAGGGAACCCACGGGAGGTGAACGTTGCGTGAGACCACAAGAAGGCAGGGAACGACGTCCAACTCACAGGATTGTTGAAGTATGCTGCAAAATGCTCACCCTTCCCTTCTCTAGCGGCAATGTAGAATGAAATGTCTTCCTTGTATGTCGATGGGCGCATATCTTCTGGCAACTTGGTGATGATTCCATACCATGATTCCAAGATGGCCTTGGTCTCACGGTCCAGACGTTGGTAAAGATCTGTGCCGGATATCAGTAGTCTTTCATCGCCATCCCAGAAAAGTGGAGACCCCGTTTGCTTACCATTTGGAAGGATATCGAGGTAAGGTTTGAAGAAAGAGCTCAAGTTGAGTTTGGATGCTGTAGTTTCATTGGTGTCAAATCTCAGCTTTGCCAGAAGGAGTTGGGTCAGTGCATTTCTGTTCCCACTGGATACCAAGCTTTTCCCAAACACAGATTCTGCAAGAGCTGGTGTGATAGTGAGAACTTCTGGTACCTGTAAAAGCTCTTCATCTGGTTTGTATGGTGATGATGCGTTGTAGATGGCAGAGTAGCCCTTGTCTTCGATGTGGGACCACTCGATGCACGGGTGGATGAGGGCGCCGTTCGATTTGGCCCACTCGACAAGATTATTAAGAGCTGCACTCATTGTCAGTAGCTAAGAAATCTTGAATCAGACAAGCTACTCAGAGAACCCTTCAGTTCTTGAAGAAGACTCAAACTTCAAAGTGATGAGATGGAAGTGAAGAAGGCATGGCATGGCCGTAAAACGAGTTCGCGGATAGTGAAAATTAATACCCAGTGCTTCATAACCAACAAATGCAAGTGCTCATAACTCCTTTTGCGTCCCTCTTATTTTCCACCCCGTTCGAGCAGGATGCATAAAGGCGTGCATGGGGATACATGTTGGAAGTTCTCTTTATCCCAATTGTTTGATGAAGAGTCGTGATGATTCATCAATACTAGTATTGTAATTTTCAGGTCTGTAGCTTCTCAATGATACCGATATTGTAAATGTAGAAGATTTGTTGGCATACCAGGACCCAAATGGCCGTAACGTTCAACTTCTGTAAAAACTACGGAGACTTATCATGATAGGGCGGGAAACGTTGGTTAGACGGCAATTAGGTCCCCAAATAAAGCAGAAAAAGTATATAGAAGAACTGAAGAGTGAAGTAGAAATTAGAACACAAGGAAAACAAAATATGTTGAACATGATTGCACACTGGCCAGCAAGACTTTTGAAGAGCAGACATGCAGGTATTTATGATATCGTAACAGTTATCGTTAAAGGGGAACACGGTATTCGTAAGCCATGATCATGAGGAACAATACAGCTGTTGAAACTGTCTTGACCTGTAGTGAACCGAGAAAAAGCTCATCTCTTGCCTAAAAGGGTCAGGAACTCCTCTCTGGTCTTCTGAGCCTCTCTGAAGCATCCGAGCATACAACTTGTCACAGTAGAAGAACCAGACTTTTGCACACCACGAGAAACCATACACATGTGTGTAGCCTCAATGACAACAGCGACACCTTGTGGCTTCAAAATCTCCGTAAGGGCCATAGCAATCTGCTTGGTGAGTCTTTCCTGCACTTGCAATCTTCTAGCATACATCTCTGCAAGTCTAGCAAGCTTAGACAAACCGAGAACCTTCTTGTTTGGGATGTAACCGATGTGAACTTTACCGAAGAATGGTACCAAGTGATGCTCACAAAGGGAATAAATCTCAATGTCTCTCACAATGACCATCTCATCGTGATCCTCTTCAAACACAGCACGCTTGATAACGTCTCTGATGTTGTCTTCGTATCCCTTGGTGAAGTAAAGCATGGCTCTGGCGTATCTCTCTGGTGTTTCTAGGAGACCTTCTCTATCTGTGTCTTCTCCAAGCTCCTCCAGGATCACTTTGACGGCATCGCTTATTCTCTTCTCACGGGCAAGGTGCTCTTCTTCGGACTCCTCGATTCTAGCTCTGGCACCCTTTGAAGGCCAGGAGAGACCATCGCTGTCAACTGGTGCTCTGAGTGTGTATGGGGAAGCTGGGCGGGTTTGCAATGGGGAATCGATGATGTTGTGGGCCTTTCTTGGCTTTGGTGTGTGGTGGTTGATTGTGTTCTGAGCAGTGGTGTGGAAACCAGCCCCGTTCTCATTGGCATTTGGTGGTAGCGAGCTTGACGAAGAAGCTGAGAGGTCGATCTGGGAGATCTGGGATGTGAGTTTGTCAGCCATTGTGATAGAGATGATCAAACGGGGATGACGATAAGGTGATAGGTTGAGATAGTACCGATCACAGTTGGGTAGGTAGATGAGGGGAAAGATCGATGTGGAGGACAGAACTTCAAGGACTATGAGAAATGACAGTCTAATATCGAACACCAGCAAGTCAAACCAAATGAGTTTTAAGGTTCAGGTGGGGATCAAAGCCACCAGTAAGCCATTGATGACTCGGTCAAAATCACGAAAATTTTCCTTCACATGTCTCCAGATTGGAAGCGGAGCGGACTTTTTTTTTTTTTTTTCTCCCCTTCTCCCTCCCCCTCGTACTCATCATGTATAACTCATCATCATCACATGCACATGTTCCTATTTATAATTGCGTGCAACGTTTAGTTTTAATGGTTTATATACTACTCACCCATACTTTTACTTATGAGTCAAATCTTACTCATAGCTGTACTCATGAGTAGATCAATACAACACATATGCTTACTCGTGAGCCAAATTTATACCCATGAGTCTAGTTCTCACTCATGAGTAGTTTTGTTACTCCTTAATTCATACCCACGAGTAGTATCACACTTATACAGAAAGCACATACTCATGGGATACTCATGGCTCATGGAATACTTGTGACGGAGTACTCACAAGGTACTCGTGAAGTACTCATGAGTAACTACAAAATACTCATACTCATACTCATACTCATACTCATCTCATCTCTCCTCCAGCATTAGTCTACAGGCGACTTCATAATACACAAGTCTTCTATTGATATCAGAGCTGTATACATTTCACCACTCAGGCTTTCAATTTCTTTCTCTTGTTACCGTTGTCTTTGCTTTTTGGTGTCTTCCCACTGGCTCCAATGGTGATGTTGACCTTTGGCGGCGTTGTGAAACCGAAACCCTTAGCAACCTTGACCAAATCGAGCTTGTCAATCTGGTAAACGGTCTTCAAGTGATGAGAAGCATATGCTTGCAAGTAGGATCTGTAACCGTCCTTGGCACTCTAGTGCAACCAGTAGTTGGACTGGATGAGCTTCTCCAACTGACTCTGGACATTGGCAATCTTATTCGTTGGGAACTCGTACTCGTTCAATGGCACCTTAGCGGCCTTGAGGTATCTCAAGAAGCCCAACTCGTTAGGAGACAAGAACATGAGGGACTTACCCTTGGCCTCGGTACCTCTAGCTGTTCTACCGACACGGTGGATGTACTCTCTTGGATCATCAGGTGGGTCGAACTGGATGATCCAGTCAACAGATGGGATATCAAGACCTCTGGCAGCAACGTCTGTACAGATGAGGATACCCTGCTTGGCGTTACAAAACTCGAAGAATGTGTTTGTACGCTTCTGCTGCTTCTGCTTACCGTGCAGGTCCAACACTGGGAGGTCAATGTAGTTGAGCAACTCAGCGTAGTACTTCACGGAGTTACACGAGGACAAGAAGACGATGATCTTCTTCTTGATGTTTCTCTTCAGGAAGGAGAATAGTAACAGGAATCTCTTGTCACTGTCACACACAACGTAACCTTGCTCCAATCTGTCCACAGTGGAGTTCTGCTCTTTGCTGTCAACGTTGATGAACAATGGGCCCGGTCTCAGGGAGATTCTGGCCAAGTCCTCCACCTTGGTGGTCTGTGTAGCAGAGAACAACATACTCTGTCTGTTCTCCTTAGGAAGGATCTTGATGATCTGCTTCATCTCTTCTTCGAAACCAATTTCCAAGATTCTGTCAGCTTCATCGATAACGAGGGCCTTCAAGTTCTTGAACACGAAGCCCTTGGTGTTCTGCAAGTGATCGAGCAAACGACCCGGTGTGGCAATGAGCAAGTTCACACCTTTCACGAGCTTCTCAGCCTCGGCACGTCTGTTGGCACCACCGATGACGATACCAAAAGTCTGGGAGTGGTGCTGCATGAGTTCACGGGCAACACCGAAGATCTGAAGAGCGAGCTCTCTTGTTGGAGAGACAACAATGACACCAGTACCGTTTCTTGGTTTGAACTTCAAGTTGTACAGCAATTCGATGGCCGGGAGCAAGAAGGCGAGTGTCTTACCGGAACCTGTCTTAGCAGCACCGAGGACATCACGACCTGCGAGAAGTGGAGGGATGGTTCTGGCTTGGACTTGTGTCATCTTGGTGAAGCCCATATCCTTGATAGCCTTCAGTGTTGGCTCTGAAAGCTTGTGGTCTTCGAATTTGTCACTCACCTCGGCAGTCTCATCGTAAGACTTTGGAGTGTTCTGCTTAGGCTCATCATCTTCATCTTCCTCATCGTCCTCTTCCTCATCTTCTTCCTCATCATCTTCTTCCTCCTCCTCCTCCTGCTCTTCTTGCTAAGCCTTCTTGGAAGCCTTCTTAGCCTTCACTTCCTCCTTGACATCGAGTAAATCCTCAACGTCTTCGAACTCTTCATCAACCTCCTCCACGGCCTTGTCGGTCTCTTCTTCCTGTTCAACCTCCTCGTGGCGTCTCTTCTGGCCCTTTGGTTGAGACTTGCTGGTCTTGGCGGCCTTACCGGCTTTCTGCTTGACCTTCGTTTCCTTAGCCATTGTGGTATGCAAAGTGCGTTGTGTGGTGGGAAAGGTGAAGATCAGGTCTAGTTGAGTAGTATGTTAGGAGAGATGAGCTCTGGGAAAATTTGGTGCCAGGTTAAATTTTCTAGTACCTTTTTTTTTTTTCTTCTTTTCGGATTTTCGGATTTCTTTTTGTCCGAATCTGGAAGGACTACCATATCGGGAAACATAAAGACTCAAATCTAATAAGCATCAACAATTATGGCAATTCAGATATTAAATGAGTATATAATATAGTACAATAAAAATAGGAATGAATAGTAAGCTTCTCAGGTTCAAACGTCCTTAACACCGATGTTCTCCAAGTGATGCTGACCAACAAGCTCAGGAACAATCAGCTCGTAGTCCATCGTCTTACTCTCAATATCACCTGGATCCTTCTCAACGTGGATTCTAGTAACGAGAGAGTTCTCGGTGATCTTATAGGAGAAGTCTCTTTCCTCCTCTGGCGTGAAGTCCTTGTCCAATCCGTTTGCAGACTGAGGATATCTGGTGGTGCCAACCTCATACCCGGACTTCTCTCCATTTGCGTTGAAGTTCTTGATATGTACCAAGTCTGCCCAGTTACGTTTGTTCATGAACTGTTTATTGGCACGAACAGAACCATCCACCTCGGTACCAAAGATTGGAACCATGTCTTCGTCGGTCTTGTGATCGAAATGGTGTCCGTTCGATCTCTTGTTCAAAAGACCAGCCATAGCATCTGGAGGAGGAGCGTTCACAATGGCAGATGAAATGATGTTGAACATCAGTCTTGGGTCCTCTTCTGGCTTGTCCAACACCTGTCTGTTGTGTTCCTCGTACTTCTCCTGGTTGAACAAGTGGTGATGCAATTTGGTTCTGAATCTTCCAATTGCAGCAAGGTGCACGTCTCCAGACAAGATAGTGATTCTAACACCACGGGACGCACCAAAGTCCTGCAATCTAGCAACAAAGGCATTACGCTCCTTCTTGTGATGTCTGGCACACCAATGGTCGTTCAAGTCGTCCAACACTTCAACGGAACCGTCAAACTCGTTGACAAGACCCTTAGCGATGATACCCTTCTGAGCCATGGTTCTCACTGGGGCAAGCAGTCTGGAAGTGAGGAGCCATTCAACCCACACGAGTCTAGGATAGGCAATTGGGACACCCAATAGGACCAACATGTGCTTGATGCTTGGGTCGTTCTCTACTTCGGCGTTGAGTCTCTTGAAGACGATATCGTAGGTTTCCTTTGTGACCACCTGCTTGAGTTTTCTCTCGGTTCTGCAGTCAAGACCAAGGAAGCCAATACCTTTACCCAATTTTGCAAAGAGAGAATGCGATTGCTCCTTGATGAAAGGCCCCCTTTGTGCACCCAAGATCCAACTTGGATCCGAGTGGTACTCTTCATCTTTCTCAGCAGACACTTGGTGTTGGAAAAGCATGTAGTACTTGTAAGCGACTTTACCGACACCGATGAACATTTCGTTGGACATTGTGTGATCGTGGTATGAACCGAATCCATCAATGATATCGTGATCGTCAAAGATGTTCATGGAAGGGATACAAGCCATGGCCATAGGGTACAGAGTCTGCAAAGTGCGACCAGCAGTACCCACCCAGAAACCTTGACCGAACCAAGAGAGATACTGGTTGAGGTAGAATTCGTTGAAAGAACGTATGATTTCACCGTCCAGCTTGGCCTTCTGCTTCTTGATTGGGTTCTTCTCCTGCAACCAGTCGTGGAACACCTGGGAGGCGTTCTTGATGGCATCACAGTACACTTGATCACCACCACCAAGCATGACGTGGTAGCGGTTCTCAGTGTGGTGTTTACGCATCACGTCGTACCACAAGGATCCTTTGAACTTGTCAGTCTCTGTGGAGAGCGAGAATCCGTTACACGAGTAGGACACGACGTTCATTGGCTGGTCCACTGCTGGGACGAAGAAGTCAAATGTGAGAGCGCCATTCACAGAGTAGCGTACCTTCTGCTCATATTTCTCGAGATCCAAGTCGATGTGGAATCTCCAGAAAGTGTAACCGTCTTGCTTGTGGAAGACCTTGCCCGGGAAGTTGCCCTGTTGGAGTTGCGACTCACTTTCGGCGTTGACAGGACCCTTGATGAACGACACTTGTGCCTCGGAAGTGGTGAGCTCGTCCTTGGTGACAAGCATCAATGTGGCTCTGTAGTTGGACTGCTGGCCTTCGTGTGTACCACATAACCTCAGAATAGGTCCACAACGGATATCCAATCCTCCAACGGCCTCTGAGCTGGTGGGACAGCTTTCCGGGACGTTCTGTGCTGCCTCAAGCATGCCATAGAGCTGCTCGAGAGGATGAGCATCCTGGCTCCACTGCTCGATGAATGAAGATGCCGTCATTGCTTTGTGGGGGTGATTGAGTAGTGTATGAAGGCAGAAAAATGAATATGAATCTGAACTTCTTTCTCGAGTGAGTGAAAAGGAAAGCTGTCGAGCCTGCGTGATGATTTTATGATTGCTCGGATTGGCTGTATTCCATGGTTGCGGCCCGTTACAAGGGTAGCTCATCGCACAGAAAAACATTCAGCACACACAGTGGAATTCGGTGATGTAATTTCCGCCAATTTGCGCACGGGAACGCCAGAAAGGGTAGATTCGAGGAATGCACATGACTTTGGCGTAAACGAACCCTCGGATTTCCAGATAAGGCACTCCATAACATAACCTCATAGCTAGCAGCCTTGTCTTCTCTTCGTTATTTGATTTCGATGTCCATCTAACTCAAGCATACTCCATATCATTGCACACGGATATTCTACAAACATGGGTGAGTGAACCAATAAACACATCTCTGCCATCAACGGTGGAGCTTCAAGAACATCAATCTAACATCTCCACCTTCGGGTATTCAGGCATCGCATTGTGGTTATGTCCCAAATCAAACTCACAACTATATGACGTACTCCGTTCCCTCTCAATTGGCCTTGATCCTCTGTTTGACTCCCCCAAATTTGAACCACACATCACAATCACGTCACAACTCGCGGTGAACTCTATGACTGATGTCCAAACAGTCCTATAGACGGCAGTGAATGCTCTGGGGTCCGATCTGATCATCAAAGTCGCATTCACTGGACTGTACATGAAGCCCAAGAACGGATATTTCAAGAAAGTGTATCTTTCAGTGGAAAAGGACAACGTACTGGCAGGGCTCGCTGCGATAATACGGGAGATGTACGTTTATTTCCCCAAGTGTCATGTCGAAGCAGAGGCCAAATACTCCGCATAGGACTGGGTAAGAGACGAGTTTGATCCACATCTTTCACTGGTATACACCAACATGTCACATTTCGACACGGCACTGATGAAAACAGTGAAGGGCAGAGTGGAGGACTATCTCGGTTTGGGGAACATCGAGTTGAACGAAGAAGGTCAACTTACCGACTACGATCTTGGTTGGAAAAGTGGTGTCTTGAAAGTGGTAAGATGTGAAGGCCCAGTAGACGAATGGGAAGTGCTGGGGAGTGTGGATCTTCATTAATCAATACATTCACATTGGTCATTAATGTACAAACATATATATTCACCTCTTCATTCGAAGAAGTCATCCTCTTCATCGGCTGCATTGACCTCCTCTTCCTCTTCGGCCTGTGTTTCGAAGTTCTTAGCGAGTGTAGTTCTGTCTCCCGCTTTGTTATCGAGAATGTCCTGCAACGAGATCGGAAGTTTGTCATCTTTCATCATCTGTTCGATCTCCTTCTTGAATGCATTACGCTGCTCTTCTGTTTTCAAGAGACCCTTCTTAACGTTCTCATCGGTGGCATCTGCAGAGGTCTCCTTGGGGAACAGAGATATGTATTTTCTGTCCTTAGGGAAGTTCACGACGTAGCAGAGATCCACCTCTGCGTGTCTGAGTTTGGTTCTTGCCTTCTTGATCTCCTTCTTCTCCTTACCTTGTTCCACAAGCTCATCGTGCTCCTTTTTGCACTGCTTGTATTTTCTCATTGCCTTCTTCTTCTCAAAGAATCTCACCATGTGATACTTCTTAGCCAGCGTTTTCACCTTGTTTACACTTTGTGCATTCTAAAGTTCATATTTCAAAGACTCCAGGGCACGTTCGTTGGCCAGTACGATATCTGCAGGCATCACATCACGTTTCTTTGCCAAAAGACGTTGTATGTCACGCATTTTCTTCTTGATCTTTGCAGTTCCAGCGCCCAAAACGCCAGCAACATCGATGTCTCCTGAGTTGTTTCTCTTCTTGCCCTTGATTGGTGGCATTTTGGTGTCTATAAGTTGGTTTGTGAAAGTGTTGATGGACTTGTAGATTGACGTAGAAAGTTGGAGAAGGAGATGAGCTTGTAGGGAAAATTTATGTGACTTTTTTTTTTTTTTTTTTTTTCCGAATCCCCACCCACACTCCTAAGCCATAGCAGACATCTACAACTTAACTATAGCACAGCACAGTTCATTAGTCCATAAGATACAATACACACATTGTCCTTTCGTTGATTTCTTGGTAGTAGCTTGGTAGTATCTCTATGAGCGTATTAATTTCAGTTCTCTTTTCTCTCCCTTCTTCAGTGGTAGTGTACATCAAACCGGAAGCACTCTAACACCTGCAAGCTTATCGATGACCTGTTATCTGTTAGTATCTCCCTATCGATGAATGTATTATATGTGTACTTACTGGTGCAATTGCAGGATGTGAGAGGATTGGACCAATGATAGGCATACTTCTGAGGAAGGATATAATGACGGAGAAGAAGTCACTGTGCATGGTCTGTTAGTACTCTGATGACAGAAACAAGGAGCGACCCCAATAACGTACCCAAATAGTTGAAGAATACCAAATCCTTCAATCAAGAACCCTGTGAAAGGCCATTTGATTAAGATCAGGAAGATTCCCAAAGCGAAGGCAATTGTGCCACGGATCTTTGCTGGTCGTGTGAAGAACACCACTGTTCTCTGGGGCCCGATGATCAGCACCACACCAATGACAAACAGGAACTATAACGACAGAGGATGTTAGTTATCCAGAATTGAGGAGATGGAACACGTCGAGACGTACGTTACCGAGAGCCAAGAGCGCAGAGTCAAAGAAAGTAATCACTCCGAGCATGAAGAAGAGGACGCCTCCTGCAGTGAACCCCACACCGTATTTTTGTAATTCGGAGAGCCACATTGGTGTTGATCGATGGCTGTTAGTTGGATATTCAGAAGAGAAAATATCAGGAATCCAACAGTTAATGGAAGCGATGGTACTATTCTTCGTTATCTAACTGAAACGGACAGGCAGATGTCTGGTTTTCTCTACAAAGGCCCGCGACAAGTGTCACACTAGCCACACCTGGAGATTTACAGTGACACGGTGATGTGGCTAGTGAAATGTTTCCAGGCACTTCGATCTTCCCCACAGCCACAACCAAGACTTGTCACGGAACCACGGAACTGGTACATACGTATAAAAATTGTAGATCTCTTATCTGACTACGTATCAGTCGACTCTTGAGACACAAAGATAACACTAAATCACTCAAAGTATCGAAATTATGGACTACAAACCGCAAGAACCTCCGCCACCATACACCCCAGTTGATACCAGCACGCCTACACAGTCGTACAATCAAAGACCTCCCGTGGCGCCTCCAGCTTCCTCTTCCTCTTCCTCTTTCACCTCCACTAATCAATGGAGACCCCCTGCTATACCTCCCAAACCGGACTACTCGCACATCAGATACGATGACCAACCGAAACTACCCTGGCAGTATCCACCTGGTTACCGATGCAAGAAGTGCAACAATACCGGTTACAAGATCAAGAACGGGAAGTCGTGTAAGTAGTGCTGGGGTACTTTTGCCAGACAGCATCGAGTACAGCACGTTCCACCACCTATGAATTACGATCCGGGGTTCCGTATCCCCTTCACTGACTACAGAGTGCACGACGATCTGACTGTGTCAAGAGGCAGTTACTACACACCAGTTGTACCACCACCTCCTCCTCCACAGCCAATGGCACCATATGGAATGATGCCCGGTCCACCTCCACCTCTTCCTCTTCCTCTATAGCCTGTACCGGTGATGCCGAGATATGTCCCACCGGGGGACCCTAGTCTTGGTGGCGTTTTGTGTGGTAAGTGTCGTGGTCGTGGACTGGTGATGCATTGGCTTGACGAAGAGCTATGTCCGACTTGTCAAGGTGTAGGTAGAGTTTTCTCATGAATAATAATAATGATGCGTGTATTGTGATAGTGTGATAGATTCAGTACTTGGAAGCGGTAACTGGAACACCCTCCAATGCAGCGTCGTTGGTGAACCAGCTAACTGGAACACCCAACTCGTTAACCAACTCACATGGCAAGCCACTCTTCTCATCACCAAAGATCTGTTTGAACACTGGGGCCTTGGAGGCACCTTCAGCAATGAAGGCAATGTTCTTGGCGGCCTTCAACACTGGGAAGGTGAATGTGATACGTCTTGGAGGTGGCTTTGGAGAGTCGGAGATGTTGGCAATGTTCACAGACTCCTCTTTCAAAAGTGAGTGGCCTGGGAAGAGAGAACAGGTGTGACCATCTGGACCACAGCCGAGCAAGATCAAGTCAATGGACTCTGGCAAGAAAGTGGCGTACTCCTTAGCGATCTCGGAGTCTGTAGCGGAGTCGGTGGCGTGGACCAGGGACTCGTTGATGGTGTACACAGTTGGGCCCGGGGTACCCTTAGAGGCCAATGGCTTGAGAACGGCCTCGTTGAAAGCACCGTAGTTGGAGTCCTCGTGGTCCAATGGAACAATTCTCTCATCGGAGAAGTACACTTTCCACTTGTCCCATTTGATCTTGTCGTGGACCTCCTCGTTGTCGATGAGTCCCTTTCTCAGGACTTTACCCATGGAACCTCCAGAGACAGCAATGTGGAAGAACTCGGACTTCTCAAGAGTCTCGTCCTGGATCTTCACAATGTGGCGGGCAGCAGCGGCAGCCACCGAGTCAGAATCGGCATAAGCGTAAACAGAGACCATTTTGTGTTTACCCTTAGATGGTCAATTTCATAGTTGAAGAGAAGACTAGCACCTTTCTTTGCACTTCTTATGTATGGGGAACATGGAGAAGTGTTGCCCGAGTCCCGATCCGGAAGGGTTACGGAGCACTGGGAATTAGGTCACGTGAAGGACAATTTTTTTAATTATTATTATTAACTCTTCTTACTTTACTCAATTACTCCATACCGGTGTATTCTTTTCCATATCAAGACGTAGCTATAGACTATATAAATGAATGTTCAATTGCTAAGCAGTCTTCTCTGAAGTCAAGTCTCATGTTAGGGACGTTGTGTCTCTGTAGGGCAAACTCATCCACATCTTCAGTGTCTTTCAACCCCTTTGGATTCACATACTTCACACCGATCCAATGTTTCTTTAGGTGTCCATTGAACCCACTTATAAGAACACTGTTACGTGCCAATTCACACAGGTCCACCGCACTCAACTTATGGATCGACCCGGCAACTGAATATTCCTCAATCAACGGCTCTCTAGTTAAAGAGGCAAACAACGGTCTGCTGGTGCTCAATGCCACTCTCATTCCGATCTTGAAGAAGTCAATGCAAGGGTTCCCCTCGTATGCCATTGTAGACGTACTGGATTTACTGCTGTCAAACCTGTCATCGTCGTTTAGAAGTTGAATAGTCTTGTTCCAACACAATGGGCTCATAGAGATCCCGATTTGCTTCATATAGAACATGTACTTCAACACAGGATGTAGTTGTAGTTGTTCACCGTTGATGATGTCCCTAGATAGAAGGAAAGAGGATGCAAGTGACTCTGTGATGATTCCCAACCCTGGCTTGTCCGACACAGAAGCTGCAAACGGGCGGAGTGTAAGAGTGGGTAATTGACGAGACTGACGGAACTTGTTCAAATTGGTGAGATTGACATAGAGGTAGTAGAGATAGTAGCTGTATGGCGGATTCTCTTCTGAGGTCCACTTGGAAGGTTGTCTGAGCTTCTTGATGTCAAACAACGAACTTTCGTCTCCACTGTTCCGTGAACCAGAGAGAAGAGAAAGAGCTGAAACTTTGGTTAACAAGAAATGTAGGTCAATGTTGGACTTTGGATCGATTGATACACCAAAAAGTGGTTCAAATATGAGATCGAGATACTCTTGGAAGTTCTGAATTACTCCAGAGGATCTCAAGGATGGATAGTTTCTTGGGATACGAATAGTCCATTTAACGTTATGACTGACAAGCTTGTTTCTCGAGATCCAAGAGGCGATCGACTCCCATTTGTTTGGACCTTCCATGAAATTCAAGTTGATAGCAAGCTCTGCAAACTGGTATTTGGACTTTTCATAGTCACTTAGACATTGTTTGAGGATACAACTGAGGTACTCACCGTCCATACAGTTGTCGATTCTCAAAAAGGTTCGATCAATGCGTCTGAGTATCTCGTCTTTGATGATCTAGTCGTACCTAGTAGAATTCTGGACAACTCCATCACTCACAGTCCTGTCCATGAGACCAAACTCGAATAGATCATCAATGTTCAGGCGTGCTTTCCCATCAATGGTGTATGGTGCAAATAGCTCTTCCAAAGTCATCTCAACACCGTCTTGTTTGTACACCACTCTTTGTGGTTCCTCTTTCAACTTCAGATTTATCACATTCAAAAGATGCTTCTTTGTCATGCACATTGACAGATCGACGTTGTTATCGACCTTCCTGACGTTGTAGAAGTCTCTGTGTGGGTTCAACTTGGTGATGTATGTCTCCTTGTGTTCGTTGAGCAATGAGTAGGACTCGAACTTGGCACTGAGGTAGTCCAACCGTTTAGATACAAGTGCCTTACCCACGGGGTTGATACTTAATTCCACGATTTGTTGTAAGTCCTGGAAGTAGTCATGAAAGTTTGGGACAACGTTGGAGGATCCAGCAATGCATAGTGCCTCGTTGCAATCTCTTGAAAGTTTTAAAGAGGTATCCAATTGAAGTCTTTCGAGATAAGGGATAAGGATTTGATCTCGATAGTCTTTGATATCGAAGGACTCGCCGAAGTAGTGTGGGATGGCAGTCTTATCGTAGTAGTAATCGGTGCTTCCGTATTCGTCTTCGTAGTGCCATCCTTTGGGCGTTGGTGGAGGGAAACTAACCCAGTGCTCGGAGTTCAAAGGGTTATCCACTGGTCTCTGGAGTGATAACTGGAGATAGTTGTCTCTTCGTAGTAGCATTTGCTGCAATTGTGTGCAGAAGTCAATCGCCGGTTGTGATGGTGGTTGCTATAGTTTCTGTTGATGTGGGACAAACGAACCAGTGGCTGCCTATTCATCGAACCTTGTGTGTAGTGGAACGACATCACCATCTATCACTGAAAAATAGTGTTGCTTCGGGATCAGAGTGGCATGACCTAGCTGGTACAATGCCTGGTCTTGTGGGATCACATACTCTGTGATTGCCTTCTTGAGATTCTCGGAGTGTTGTAGAGAGCCTCTATGGGTGTTGACGCTCTCTGGGGACAGAAGAGTCATGATATTTGGTTGGTCATTGGCCATCAGCCGTTTGATGGATCTGGACACATCAAGAGAATGAGAGAGTATCAAAGTATAAGAAGATCTACAACGTACAAAAGACAATCTGGTGACACAATCCGTACATTCCGGCTCGGGGATAGTAGACATACTATCACAGTCCGGGTAACTTCTCTATTTATATCCCTCCAAATATTCCACTTCATTGAACCAAATTGACACTTGACTGGCTCTTCTCGATAACAGCTGGTGGGAAGGCCAAGTTGTCACGATGGGCAACGTACTCAGAGTCCGCGTATCCCAACAGCTTCTCGATCTCGTGTGATTGACACCCTTTGATCTTATCAATCTCCGAAGAAGTATAGTTAACTCTAGCACGACCGATCTCCACCACTGGTTCTGAAGGATCCCAAGAACCATCTTTTTGTCTCTTGCCGACTTTGATGGAGACGCATTCGTGTTCGTGGAAGTTTCCCTGTACGGCGATGATCCCCACTGGTAGTAAACCGGCCTTGTTCGTACGTGTAAGTGCATCATGGGCACCTTTATCGATGATGATGGATCCACGAGCGTGCAATCCGTGAAGCATCCAGAATTCACGGTTCTTGACGTGCTTGTCACGCCCGATGAAGCGTGTGTGCAATGGGACGTCCTTCTGTTGTAGGTCTTCGAGGATTCTTTGCTGCTTGTCCTCTAGTGTCTCATCTGGGCGTGATTCATCAGTGGTGTTGGAGATGTAGTCCACAATCTTCCACAGGTTCTCTGGTTGTGTGCTCTTCATGATGACCATGGTGGTGCCAGCTTCCGTTGCCAAGTCTGCAGCGATGAGCTTGGTGGTCATACCTCCTGTACCGACATCACTACCTGCCGAGCTTGTGTCCACTCTCAATTGGGACATGTCATCCACCACAAGCACCGGTTTGGCATCTGGATCTGTTCTTGGGTTGGCCGTGTAGAGACAATCGACATCCGTCATGAGGAAAAGATAGTCTGCACCCACAAGAGCTGCGGTGATGGCACTGAGGGTATCGTTATCACCAAACTTGATCTCCGCCACAGACAATGTATCGTTCTCGTTGACGATGGGGACCACCCCCATTGCAAGCAGTTCGTTCATTGTGTTTTGGGCATTCTTGTACTGTGTCCAATCGGCAATGTCGTTTCTCGTGAGCAACACCTGGGCAATACGCTGGTTCAACTGTGCAAACAATGCGTCCCAACGACCAATAAGCTTACTCTGTCCAATGGCAGCGAGTGCCTGGACCTGCGAGAGCTTCTTAGGACGCTTATCGAGCCCCATGGTCTTCAAACCAACGGCAATACCACCAGAACTGACAATCACCACACGGTGTCCTGCCCTCCTCAGACGCACCACTGTTTCGACGATGAGGGACATCGTGGCGAGACGAGGTTCTTTGGTGCGCTCATCGACGAGGGAGGATGTCCCCAGCTTGATGACGATTGTGTGTTTCGAGTCTTTGGTCATAGTTGGTGGTGATTTTGTATTTATAGTTTGTTCCGTTTGTCGATGTCGCATCAGTCTGTATCAGTCATATTAATGGAAAATGGGCTTTGAACGTATATGTCCCTGTTGTACGTACGGAAAAAAGCCGCATTTTCGGACGAGGACAAGAGATTTTGAAGTTTATCCGCTCTGGTATCACCACGAGACAACACCACAAGCTAGACAAGACAAACTTGAGAGGACAAGACAATTACGGACAACTACAATGGGACACCTCATCACCGTTGCCACGTGTAACCTCAACCAATGGGCACTCGACTTTGAGGGCAACAGAGACCGTATCGTGGAGTCCATCAGACAGGCCAAAGCCCGCAACGCTACCCTCAGAGTGGGGCCTGAGTTGGAGATCACGGGCTATGGATGTCTGGACCACTTTCTCGAGCAGGACATCTACTTGCACAGTTGGGAGATGTACGCCTCGATCCTCACCAACAAAGAGACACACGGGATCCTGCTGGACATCGGTATGCCCGTCATCCACAAGAACGTCAAGTACAACTGTCGTGTGTTGTCGTATGACGGCAAGATCCTGCTTATCAGACCGAAGCTGTGGCTCGCCAACGACGGCAACTACAGAGAGATGCGCTTCTTCACCCCATGGCAGCGTCCGAGATACGTGGAGAAGTACCTGTTGCCCCGTATGATCCAGAAGATCACGGGACAGTTGGATGTGGATTTCGGTGATGCCGTTGTATCTACACTCGACACCGTGATTGGCGCAGAGACGTGTGAGGAGTTGTTCACCCCACAGTCGCCACACATCGGGATGGCACTGGACGGTGTGGAGATCATCACAAACTCATCGGGTTCTCACCACGAGCTGCGTAAGCTCAACACCCGTATGAATCTGATCAAGGAGGCCACGACCAAGTGTGGAGGCATCTACCTCTACGCCAACCAGAAGGGATGTGACGGTGATAGGCTCTACTACGACGGATGCGCTCTGATTGTGGTCAATGGCGAAGTAGTAGCCCAAGGTTCACAGTTCTCCCTACTGGACGTCGAAGTCATCACAGCCACAATCGACTTGGAGGACGTGAGAGCATACCGTTCTCTCATCTCACACGGATTGCAAGCCACACACGCACAGAGTTACCAGAGAGTACACGTCCCTATCGAGCTCAGCCCGCAGATGGACACTTTCAACCCATCCATCGTGCCTACAAGACACCAGGACATCTTCTACCATACACCGGAAGAGGAGATCGCATTGGGTCCTGCCTGTTGGCTTTGGGACTATGTGAGACGTTGCAACGGTGCCGGGTTCTTCCTTCCGCTCTCTGGTGGTATCGACTCCTGTGCCACTGCGGTGATTGTCCACTCGATGTGTCGTCTTGTTGTGGCCAATGCTCTTCAGGGGAACGAACAGGTCATCAAGGATGCACGCAAAGTTGCCGGATTGAAAGAAGATGACGTGTACGTTCCTAATGACCCGGTGGAGTTCGCTAGCAGAATCTTCCACACTGTGTACATGGGAACAAAGAACTCCTCTACAGAGACAAGATCAAGAGCCAAGGAACTCGCACAGAAGATTGGTTCATACCACGTGGATCTCAACATGGACACACTCGTCGAGGCAACCATCTCTGTGTTTGAAGTCGCCACGGGGAAGAGACCGGTGTTCAAGATCTTTGGTGGATCACAGATTGAGAACCTCGCATTGCAGAACATCCAGGCCCGTTTGAGAATGGTGTTGGCGTATCTCTTTGCCCAGTTGCTTCCATGGGTTAGAGGGAGACAAGCCGGTGGTTTGCTTGTTCTTGGATCTGCCAATGTCGATGAGTGTCTGAGAGGATATCTGACCAAATACGACTGCTCTTCTGCGGACATCAACCCAATCGGCGGTATCTCCAAGACAGACTTGAAGAAGTTCATTGCCTACGCCGAGACTGAGTTCCAACTGCCAATCCTTAGAGACTTCTTGGATGCCACACCAACTGCGGAACTCGAGCCAATCACAGAGTCATACGTTCAGAGCGACGAGATCGACATGGGTATGACATACGAGGAACTCTCCGTCTTTGGAAGACTCAGAAAAGTGCAGAAATGTGGTCCTTACTCCATGTTTGTGAAGTTGTACCACGAATGGACTCCAAGACTCACTCCAAGACAAGTCGCCGAGAAGGTCAAGCGTTTCTTCTTCTTCTACGCCGTCAACAGACACAAGATGACCACAATGACCCCAAGTTACCACGCAGAACAGTATTCTCCAGATGATAACAGATTCGACCTCCGTCCGTTCTTGATCGATCCAAGATTCAGATGGGCATCAAAGAAGATTGACGAGATTGTTGAACAGGCAGAGAAGGGTTCCACAAACGATCTAGAAACACTTACAGTGGATTAAACTACATATATCAACCATACATTCTCTATAACAATCAATCACAAAGCAACAACTTCACTGTAGATCTGCTCAGCATTATCCACAATCACCCTGTTGCTCTCTCTCATCAGCTTATCCTCCACTTGTTTCTCAAGTCCAATCCATGAAGGTGGTTGTAACGCAGGGAGAGAATCAACCCATTTCATCAGACTCTCAGTGGATGACACCTCAGGAACATCCAGACGAACACCTTCTTCAACAGTCATCTCATTCTCGATCATGTTGAATCCAGCATCGTAGATCTCCGAGCGGAAAAGCTTGGTAGCAAGGCCCTGGACATACTGGAAGTCCATCCCATTGGTGATCTTACCTCCATAGACAACGGTGCCGATAAGTGTGCGTATAGCACTCCAGTCAATAGCACCAGGAGACACGTTCTATCTCGTTCCGTGTGCCTCATCGAACCATCTTCCAATGAAGAACATACCAGATTTCAAATCAGAGTCGTTGAAGTCATATCTCTTGTTGAATCCCATAGGGACAAACCGGCTTCTCTCCTGCAAAATGGCATGGAACCAACACAACATCAGGTAAATGAGACGCTTTTCCACTGGGACAGCTTCTTCCAGCTTCGTGGTGTACGTAGATAGATACTCTTCCAAGATGGTCTTCATACCTGGTGGATTCTCAAATGTCACGATATGGGAAGATCTCAATAGTGTCGATGGGATAACAGAGTTCACATCACACGTGAGGAACAACTTGAAACTGTCATGAGTAGGAAGTCCTTGGAGCTTTTTCTCCAAATATTCCAACCAGAGAGGCGAGGTTTGAACGTTCTGCACCAGCAACCATCCTCCACTCTTGGAACGCTTCTCCAACTCACGGGATGCCATATCTGTTGCCTCCACAGAACCAAGAGCAACAACGTGTAAATCACATCCCAAGGACTCTGCAGCAGTTCTGATTCTAAGGGATGCGTCACAACCAGCAACGGCACCCAAAACAATAGAATGGCTATCCTTGAGTGCCAACACGTCATCCAACGAATACTTGGAAGAGAAAGGACCGGAACCAGTGGATAAAAATCCGGAAAGAAGAGACAGAGGCTCACTGATACCCTCTCTTCGAAGGAAGCACTGCACGAATGGCGTGAGTTCATCTAGCTGCACTCCCGAATTCTTTAAACCGGTATCGTCACCCTCAGCCAATTTGAGAAGCTGAGCATCAGGCAAGTCAACAGACAGCAGCAGCAGTGCATCTTTCACAATCTCAGACTTGGATGCCACATTGGAGTCCCTTAACAAAGCAAGAACAAACCTCACAAACAAGTCACCATCACGTTCATGAATGAATATCAGAGTCAGTGCTAAAGCGAAACAAACACGATCATTGGTCTTCAAAGAGATGGAAATACGGGCAAACACCTCCTTATGCAATTCAAGTACCAGCTGTTGAACTCTCGCAGTTTGAGTCAGCACCTTCTCGTGTGTGCCACCAAGGACAAACTTGACATATTCAAGGTAGTCTGATAGAGAAAACTGGTAGAATGATGACAGTTTGTGCAACGATTCAACAATCGAGAAGATGAGCGCTGTACTCTTAGCAAATGGCTCAAAGTACTGAATCACCTCATCGATCTTGACCATAACGTTGGCAGTCTCCTGGATCTTCTCCTCGACCAGCGTGGACTCCTTCTTGAGATTCTCAAGTGATCCAACCAATTCATCGTTCTCGAGTAGATCACCACTGGACTCACTTAATGCTGTCAAGAGGGAATTCTCCAATTCTCTCAGCTTCACCTTGTACTCTGTGTCGAGCTTGATCAACTCAAGTCTCTGTCTCTCCAGATCTGGACGCTCTGAAGACAAGGCAAGGTTCAACGCCTGAACCTCAAGACTGCTGTTGGTGATCGTGAAGTCCACCATCGTGACTCTGGTCTGCAGGAATGGGCTTGGCTTGATGTTGGAGTCTCTAGTGTGGAGATACATCTGGAAGTTCTTCGTACAATCAATGTCTCGACCACCAACATTCACAATGGTTCTACCACCGATTCTTTGGAAGTCACCGTTCAGGATCGGAGAGATGATAGGGTCAAAGTATTCGGCGTCCTGGATGACCAAAACACCACCGAAACGAAGACCGTTCTCGAGTGTTCTCACAAACCCGTCATCAAGGAAACTTGTCACTGTGAGCTTCTGCGGGGCAAACTTGTGCGCCATGATATCAATGATTGAACCGAACGGGTCCACAATAAGTGGAACTCTTCCGGTGTTCTCCAAAATTGTTACGTTCTGGAAGAAGAGCTCATCGTTTGAAAGACCATGACTCTCCCATGATAAAAGATTGCTTGTGGTGTTGAGGAAGGAGGTGAAGCGGAACTGCTGATCGAATGAGATACCAGCCTTGGACAAGTACGACATACACGATTTCATGAATGCGTCACGCACCTTTTTACTGAAATCTCCAACATAAGTCAAGAAGGCAGCAGCCAGTAACGAATTGCCACAAAGTGAACGATACTGCTCGTCAAACTTCTTGACAGTCTTTGTCCACCTCGTACGCTCTTCAGTCAAACTCTCAACAAGCTGCATCGCTCTGGTGGCCTTCTGTTGAACAGTAGACATCTGGCTTTTGATGTTCTCAATCTCACGGATTAACTCAGAGTATTCGTCTTTGTAACTCTCAATACTCTCCTGTAACTCTGTGATCATTTCATCAGCAGCCAGCAATCTCGCTTGTGTGCGTTGAGACTCTTCTTCAAGTTCGTAAACCTCTTCTCTCAAAGGCCCAATCTTGTCCAGCACTAGCGCATACTTTACTTGTGCCTCGACCCATTCCAAGAGTGGACCACATGCTTTACTGGCACGGTCAGCTGATTGGAAGTTGTAGTCTGGTCTTGAAAGGTATGTCTCTTCCATGAACTCACGAACCTCAGGTGTAACCTGTGACTCACAATCGAACATCACAATGTTGGCGATAAAGTCATCTTTACGAATCACCTGCTGAACGTCTCTCCAGCTGGATACATCGTAACCCAACAACACACAAACAGACTCCAAGATGAGCTGAACAGTAGCAGGAGGAGTAGACATAGAACGCAGTTCTGTCAGGTGTTGTTTCTTGATATTCTGAACTCCTCTTCTTGCCTCCAGAACAGCTGGTTCAGCAAGCTCAAGATCTCTCATAACAACCTCGCGTCTCTCCTCGAGTAGCACATTTTGCTTCTCCAACGCAGCTTGGATCTGTATAGAAGCCTCTTGCTTTCTCTCAGCTTCATTTTGTTCAGTCAAGATCTTGTTCAATGTTTCTCTGGCTTCCTTCTCTTTAATCTTCAGGATAGTATTCTTCTCCGAGAGCTCTTCTTTTAAATGTTTCACCTTCAAAACGGTTTCCTTGAGCTTGATCAGACCGGTATCGACGTGTCGTTGGTGAGACTTCAACTCACGGTCCTTTCTTTCATAAATTTCAATGAAACTGTTGATGAGATCCAAGAGCTTGCCAGGTGAGGAGTAGTCCTTGAACAGCTTGTGGATGCTAATGATCACGTCAAGCATGGCAGATCTGTACATCGTGACATCGATACCGAATTGGCTGGCATAATCATCCGGTCTGACATAGTCTTGTCTGTCAAGTGGGACTGTGAGAAGCTTCTGTTCAGCAACCCTCAATAGACTGTCAGTACTCCAGTCACCCATCCAATTAACAACACATCTGTTGAACAGCGCAGGAGAGGCAATAACTTGCAACGAGTCCGAGCTGGTGAAAACAACATGTAAGTTCCTTGAAACTTCTTCCATGAACCACGTTGGTGCATCAACGTACAGACCCTTGGATTTGATCTGGTCCTCGCATGTGCTCATCAGCATTGCATACTCATCCTGGTCGAATATTTCCTGAATCTGGGAGTTGGCAAGCAAAGAGTTCATTCTCTCCAGGAATGTTCCTTGTAGGATAGCAGACTCGTCAACAATGAAACAAATCTTCTCACCATCAATACCAGTACTTTTGATGAGTTTCTTCAAAGTAGCATCAGACTCAGCAAGTGTGTACTTTCTGTTCACCACAAGCTGATGGATCTTGAGTCCATTAATCCAGGCAACAAACTTGGCAAGTGTTGTCTTACCACTGCTCGAAGGTCCAACAAGAATCATATGGCCCTGTGGTTGTTTGAGCACTCTATCGATTCTCAGGATGTGGTCAACAGCAGCATCATACAACGTGATGTCAACCTCCAAGATCTCATCAGAAAACACATGCAGTCTCTCCTTGATGAATGGTGTGATGTCCTTAAGGTCCACTGGCTCGTAACTCAGTGCCAGCCAGTCACTGTACAAGATAGGTTGAGCAAGACACGTGTTCAAGTCAATATTTGGGAAAGTGTTCTCTGCGGTACGGTAAATGAGCTTCCATGTCCACTCACGCTCCGATTCATCAACAAGCCTGTCACTGAAAATGCGCAATGCTTCATGTGCCCAAAGACGAATGAGCTGAGGAACCGTCATCGAGTCTTGTGGTTTCAATGAAGAGTAGATACCCTTTACCCAACGTGTGAGTTCACGTGGTGAGTAGATGTAATGAGGTTGTTGCGATTCCGAGAAGTGGGATCTGGTCTGGTCGTAAACAGCTAGCATAGCTGTAGTCAATTCCGCGGAGTAGCTCAACAACTGAGGAACAACCTTCAGGATAGATCTGTTGAAGGATCCGTAAATCTGTTGAAGTGACAGCTCGCCTGGGTAATCAACCATCACAACCATGGTGTGAGAGAGGAATCTCTCAGACAACTGGAAACGACCAATATCGGATGGAGGGTTGCAGGCACCAACTAGCTGAATATCTTGTACACGAACCCACTTGCCATCTTTCCAGAAACCTGAAAGCTCAACAAGCTATCTCAGCAGTGAGATTACAGGTTGAGATCCAAACATGTCCTGACGAGGAAGATTGATCTCATCAGCAAACAACACAACGCGTTTACCGGATGACTTAGGACATAAGACGAAACCTTCAGGTGTTTTCTTGTAGTGACAGAACTGCTCTAATGCCCTGATGATAGAATGCGGATCTGTTTCCTTCGAGAAATTCATGTTGGTCAACTCGACGTCGGGAGAATTCTGCAGTGCGGCATAGAGGGACATAGTCTTACCAGCACCTGGTGGACCACAAAGCAACAGCGTTCTTCTCTATTGAAGGATAGCAGAACACAACCATTCATTTCTTATGGTGTCAATGGTCTCAACAACGGTGGATGGATTGACAATCGCATGTGATTCCAGAATTGTTTCACGCACACGACCGTTTAGGTGAACCCAACCAGCATCAACATCAGGCTGATAATCAAGCAAGTTCGAAGATTCGCTAGGGAGGAGGCCTTGGAAGATAGGCACACCAATGAGTTTTGTCGAAAGCTTGACCTTGTCTGCCAATGAACAAGCACCTCCAAACGCCCACATGAGCGAGTAGATAACAACTCTCACAATGTAGTCCCTGTTCAGTTCGGAGATCTTACCAGCCCCTGATGACTGGGCCAGTGTGGCATTCAAAACAACAAGTACGTTCCTGATAAGACCGACAGCATGAACACCGCTCATAACAGGAGTGAGCTCATTGGAGTAGAATTGGACAAGATCCGACAAAATCTCTCCGGTGATGAGATCCTTCACCATGCCATAGATTGACTCTGGTAACCCTGCAACCTCAAGATCGTGCTTGAAACGGGCGACTTCGCAAGAGAGCACATCCTTAAGGTGTACGGTATCATCTGCAACAAGAACCATACCACAACGACTGATCGTTGCAGGCGTCGCGTGCTCAAGACTCTCACATTCGAAGATGATGCGAACATTGGAAGGGATACGCAATCTTTCACCATTAGGAAGAGTGAGAAGACGGTTGTCATCGAGAACGGAGTTGAGACTCTCAACCCAAACAGGATCAAGATCACCATCGAAGACGATAAAACAGTGCTTGTTATTATCGTATCTCGTCTGATCGTTCCAAGATCTGATGATTTGGGTGAAGATACCATCGGTGAACTCTCGAGTTATCTCATCAATATGCCCAAAAACGCTTGTTTTCCCAACAACCTTGGCGTCGATGACATAATGAGTGAATTGTCTTTGAGCCATAAATGACATGGCTTTCATTAGCGACCTCCAAATCACAGACTTACCAGCACCACTGGATCCCACAAGCATGATACCCTGCTTGGTCTGTTGTATTTTGTAAAGCTGGATACATTTGCTCAACCAGGATTCCGAAGCCACATACCCCTGGGAGACAGCAGCTTTTGTCAAAGCTTCCCTCAGCTCTTGTTCAGTGTTTGTGAGCTCGAGATCACCAAACACTTCAGCGAAGATGATATCGTATACGCCAATATCGGTCTTGATCAGTCTTGGAAGAACCATCTCATTCAAAGCCTGAGCCAAAATAGTAAGAGAGCTCGACTCCCTAGAAGCAGAATGGATCTCAGCAGCATGGTCAATTGTACTTTTGATCGCTCTCAGTCCAAAGTCGTAGTGATGCTGTGGTGAACACTGGTCTGACAGTTTGATGAAGAACTGAACAAGCTTTTCAGCAATCGAATCGGCATCTTCGAATCCTCTGGTGTAGAGCAAAACTTGAGAAATGATGACAGTGTTAGGGTTGTCCATAACGAAAACCCTGAACAGCTTCTTGAGGTTATCAGGCAGGACAGATCTTCCAGTATAGTCCGGGTTCATCGTAACAAAGACACCAGTTCCATTATCCAGCGTGGTTGGCTTACCAAGTAGCTTGACCGTGTTCAAGCGAGACTTCAACGAAAGTTCAATAAGTTCAATCTGAGAAGAGACAGCACTGAGAATCTTGCTCTCAAGACGGTTGAACTCATCGAAGCATGCAAAACATCCAAGACTAGTGATACCAACAAGCAATCTGGACATCGCCTCGTAATCAAACTGCTCATCACAGTTGAACACCAGGACCATCTTACCAAGGTTCTGTCCCAATGCTTTGATAGTCTCAGTCTTACCAGTACCAGCTGGACCAGATGGTGAGCCACCAAGTCCCTCCTCTAGCGCACCTGTCATGGAGAGGAAACAATCGTTAGTCAATGGTGTGTAGACCAGACGCTCCATTGCACCCAGATACTCAAGACCATAGTAGAAAGAGTGGGTGGACTGTTTGACGATGATCCTTTGAAGAGGGTCCTCTTCATCCGTAGACAGGTAAAAACGTTGGTTCCTGAGCCATGAGAAAGCCTTGACACCGAGTTTAGAGGCCCCAAGCGATTCGATGGTATCCCTTTGATGGACAAGTTCGATGATCAACGCTTGCTTGGTAGGTTGTGAAAGTGACTTTGATCCAACAACCGCATTCAGTCGTGACCTGGTCGTAGTTAAGCAGGCGGAGAAGTCTCCACCACCAAGTCCCTCCTCACACATCCTAGTCCAGTCAATCTGAATAGCGACAATAAGCACCTGCAATGGATATCTGTTCACCCAATCCTCAAACTCGACGCTCAACATGTTCTGGGCAGCCTCTGTGATGAGCTGAGACAACGTGAACCTGATTTCATAGTCAAGTTGATTCAACCACTCGTCCAGTCTCTCGTATTTTTCAAGTGAGATTGGTGTAGACAAAGAAACACACTCATCCTTGGAATGAACCGACACGATGCATTTCGAGGCCTCGTCGATTGTGATTGATGATACACCCCCAAACATCTTCTTCAAGTGTCTTCCAACGTTCGTATTGTTAGAAAGCATGTCAATGAGATCGTCATTCCCAACAAAGTAAAGTCTTGGACATAGCTCTCTTTGTCTTTCTAGGAAGTCACCCAAAGCCTTAGATACACGGGTCAAGGATTCTGACATTCTTTGCATAACAGATTGAAGGTCAGTCATGGAGGCAAGTTCAATGACACTGGAGCCTTTGTAGATCTTTTTAGTGACCATCTGGTACTCATTCGATACGCTGTGGAAGCGACTGTACTCTTGCGGAAGCAGCTTCTGGATTGAATCTTTGAAGACACCATGGAGCTCCCTCCATTTCTTTTGCAAGTCAACCCAGATATCCAACATCATGTAGACAGAAGACAGAACGCTCTCCCATTGCAAGATTTCCTTTTCAAACACTTTGAACACTGAGGAGTTCTTCATGGAGGCTAAGCTCGCAAGATCGTTTGAAACCAACTCCAACAACTGCGGGAAGTTTCGCACAAGTGTATACGACTCATAGCTGAAGTACTGGTAGCTCTCGCTATTCCATCTCTCAGTGATAGAATCCAATGCTTCCTCAATTTGTTGCTCGTTCACAGCCTGAGTTAAAACAGAGCTGATCACTGGTTCGTTCATAGAGAGTTCCAAATCCCAAACATCACCAAGTGTAGCATTGGAGGGATATGGTTTGCCGAGGAGCGAGAAGATCTTCTTCAAGTGTCTCTCCTTCACGAAATGCTCTTTCAAGGAGAATACGAGCTTCTGGGATGCAGTGAGTGATGAAAGCCTTTGCAAGAAGCTCGTCACTTGCGTGTAACTCTTCATATGTGTAGGAAGTGTACGACTCGACGCCAAAAGATCTTCGAGTTGTTTTCTCAGCGATCTAGGCTTCAACGTCGACCATGGAAGAGCCCTCAGGTCATCAAGCATACCCCATAATCCCTAAATTGCAAACCAAACCGACTTCATATCGACAATCTCGCTGTGGATAGCAGTTAAGTCACCCTTAACAAGAACAGCAAGAGAGAGCAAACCAGAGGCCTTGACGATGAGATTTTTTCTGGTATCCAGTTGAACAACCTGATCTTCAACAGAGGAAAGAGTGGAAAGTGCAATCTTCGGGCTGGTATTTTCGTCAAACTGGATTATTGAAGACCATTGATCTTGCAGATGGTTGATAGCATTCTCCAGTCTTGCAATTTCAGTGACAATGTTCTGCTTGATTGCCTCAGCATGCTCGGTTATGAAGTTCTTGCGTGCTTGAACAATCTCCATTAAAGCTGCATGGTCGTTCTCAAGCTGATCCAAGTACATATACCCATCGTCATGCTTAAATCTATGAGCAGCCAACAAAGCCTCAGCACGACGGACATTCTCAATCACACTCGGATATAAATCGATTACGGCGGAGGCTTCGTCAATCAAGGAGATCACTTGAAGAATATTCTAAACTGAGGAGAGAGTCATGGTGGTATTTTCCAGGTTCTTACGAGGAGCAGTGAGGTTGTGATGGGCCTCCTTGGTCACAACGTGGTTGAACTCTGAGAACTTCAACAGAACATCACGGTTCCATAGATTGAACTTGGAGCTCACCTGTACTCTTGCTTCACTGAAGTCAACAGTGAAACACCCAAACGATCTGGTAACTTCAGGATTGTCAAACAAAAGGCGCAGCTCTTTGATCTCGTCGAAGAGCTCAAACCAGACATCAAATGATGAGCACGAAGGACTTGAACTCACATCCCAAAATGCCTGGAATTGATACCACTTCGAGACGAACTCTCTTGCTTCAGAGTAACTATGTTCAATCCTGGACATGAAACCACCGAGAGAGTGACTGATGCTCTCCATATAGCCTGTGAAGTCCAGTTTCTGTGAATCTGGAATGGAAGTCAATGTTTTCTCCACAACACAGCTTTGTTGAAACAACACATCAACAGAATCTTGCAGGAGAGTGTATAATTCCTCCTTACTGTCTTCCAGAGAGGGATTGAGAGTGACTGTAGATCCGACAGAAAGTGCATGTGAAAAGTCGAAAGTCGAGAGATCCAGATTTGAGAACTTCTCGACAAGCATTTTCAGTAGTCTCCGGTTTAGATTGGAAGCAAGTGCATCAATATTCGTGAAACCGTCTTGCGCGATTGTATCAACAACAGTCTGGAGTTCAGTGATTGGAGAGGCAATGGCGTCTTTCGTGAAGTCACAGGAGGTCAGTGTATCGAAGATAGCATCGACGCGGTCCCTATACGACACAAGTGATTCACACTTCGGCAACATCTCTTCAATGACATTCTCGAGATCAACAACACATCTTGTTTCGTTGTGCTCACTGAGTTGAACGTCAACAACATTCAGATCCTGTGATCTTGCCAACGATTCCCAGTCGATAAGGAGACAAGACTCAATGAGGGAGTATATCTTTTCCTGTTCATCCTGAACAACAACCCCAATGTCTCCAATGCTTTGTAAAGTAGCAAAAATGTCTTTCATGGTGTCAAATGACTCTTTCAATACGATTGCGTGTGGGTAGACCTTCCTTATCAATCTGGCATTGACCATGATATTGTGTGGCACTGGGAATCGCTACCAACAGAGGGCTCGGACCTCTTTGAATAACGACAGCAGCGTCTCGTCAAAGTTCACCAGAAGCTGAGTACCACAGCCATCCTTAACGACACTGAGAACCTTACCGGCCAACGTCTTGTCAGAAGCCTGCTGTACCCACTACTCGTAAAGTTCCTGGGAATTGAGTTTCTTCTTGAAGACCATACTCTCGGCATAGATCTTTTGTCCTTCTGCGTATGAGCTCCACTCTTTTCCAAGAACCAACTCGACACGTTCCAGCAAGTACATCAGTTTCTCCTCTGATTGTCTGGCCCAGACAAGTGAAAATGCCACTTCTGGATAGTCTTTGAGTGGAGCAACTTTATCCAGCTCATGTTTATGAACGAAGTTGTATTGTAGACGGCTGATCTCATCCTTCACCACTGAAAGCAGTTGAGACTGGTACTCCTGGACAGCACCTCTTATTCTTGGTCTCTCCATCAATGCACTGTGCTTTTCAAACACCATGAACATCTCATTGAAGTTGTTCGCCACATCAAGCTTGGATCGAAGTTCATCAACAATGCGGTTTTCAATCTGCTGAACGCGTTTGTCATATGCACGTTTGGCTGAATTCCAGAACTTCTCGTGATCAAACAGATCCACCTTTCGAATCACATCGTAGGCGAAGTCAAGCTCTTCCTTGGACATCTCAATGTTGTTGATGGTGGACACAAAACTTTCATGTGCCTTTCTGAACTCCAATGCATCATCGAGTCTCTCCTTGATGCAGGTTGTACTTGAGTTGACTTTGACAAAGATGAACTTCTCGCCTCTTTTCCTTAGAAGTTCTCTTGCAAGGTTGGTGAACTCTTTGACCTGTCTGTCCCATGTTTCCAAAACAACATTTGCTTGAGTGTTCTGTACTTGAAATCCATCATAATCCTGACACATAATATCCTGTAGCATAGGTTTCAACTTTGACTCGAGATCTCTTGAGATGGCCTCAACAAAGGGCAATGCACGCATGACAGGGTAAGACGTTGAACGGAGCTTCTTCATGTGGTTCATGGTCAAGACCAATGCCTCTTCAATCTTGTCAAATGACTCTGCTGCCATCAGCTCTTTCAACGGGATGTCCTTCATGAGCTTGTTGTAATCAGATGCACGCACGATGGCGTCCTTGATGCCGATGTCAGACATGAAACTCACTGTGGCATGGTAACGTTTGGCGTATTTAAGCACTTCAAGTGAGAGTTGGATGCCAGGAGTATCGAGTTGTTCTTGAATGGCATTCAAAGAGGATTCCATTGAAATCCAAAAGTTTGCTTCATCGAGAGCAGAACCTTCTGAGACGTTCCTCTCCATCTTGGTAACTGTCTGGATGACACGCACCCACTCATTGACGATCGTTTGTACACTGTTGAGGAAAGTGGAATCTGTCAGTGTTTCTTCTGGGATGAGCTCCGTGTAGTTATCCAATGATGCTCCTTTGGAGACGGCGTCCTTGATGACTGGATGCAAGCTGACAAGAAGATCCGGAATCTAGACCATATGCTCCAAGTTCTATAAGGACAGGGCCAGTTCGTTAATCTTCTTCTTCGTGGATGCAACAATGTCTGTCTTTGAGTGTGTGGTGATGTTGGCGAAGTAGTTGCCCACACCAAAGCTAACGAGAGCTCGTAGTGTGTCGAAGGATGAGCCGGCATGTGGAAGGTTGATCACTTGAAGCTGCTTGGTCCAGTCAACAGAATCAGAATGGACCAGGACACCTTTGCGCACTTTTACAATGACAAGTGTGGAAATTGGTTTGGGTTTCTATTCCTCGGTCTCTGTTGGTTCATCTGTAGATGCCGTGGGTTCTTGGTCGATGAGATCGGTGGTGATGTTCCAACCTTTGTTCTGGCCGAGCTTCGAGATGAACATGGTGGTAGAGACGGGGTCATTTATGAATTCAGAGTACAGTGACTTGTAATATTGTGAGTTGAAATGCACCACATCGTCTGACTGTGCACTGTGTAGTAGTTTGGCCAGGTTAAAGAGGTACGTGGCAAGATCCCCTGGCTGGATCGGTTGCACCGTTGGATCGTCCATGCTGTCGGAGAGTTAGCGAGTTGATTGGCGACGGTGAGATATGCCAATTTGGCTTTAGCTTACTTTATCAGATCCAATATATCACAGTGAAATGCGAAGAAGGATGAAAAATTAGTGGAATATGGATAGATCAGGAGACAAGAGAACTGAAAATGCCCTCCTCCGTGTTTGTTTACCTCTCGTCTGCTTGGGCGCTTCGGCCAACGCGTCATGTGGTGTTGGGATGTGTTCTTAGTGACACGTGCACTGCGTTACAGATTGTGGGACTCCTATCAAAACTGTCAATCGGTCATTTCATGAGGGGAACAGATACCCTCTGTGATTGATCAAATCATCATCACACCACCCAATGGACTTATAGAGACAGCTGTTTTTGAAGAAACTTGCACTCGCAGAGTAGAAGACGCCCGGTTTCCACCCAATTTACGAGTCGGAGGCCAAGGACGAGTTGATGCCATTACGACCTCCCTCCCCACCGGTCCACACTCGATTACCAGAGAGAGCCAAGTCACCGGCAAGAACAACAGCATTTTCATTACCGCAATGGAATGAGTACTTCTCAGGGTCAGAAATATTCCAGAAAGATGATGGGAGCCATTTCAAGATATACTATACACTTCCACCGTCGTCCGAGTCACCGTTGTTCATCTTCCATCACGGTGCCGGGTCCTCGGCTCTTTCCTTTGCAGTTCTCGCTAAGCAACTCATTGAAGAGTTTGGCAAGGACAAAGAAGGATCCAAGGCAGGTTGTGGTGTTATGGCATTTGACTGTCGTGGACATGGGGATACACATGTGACATCGAGAGACTTCAGTCTCGAGAGCTTGGTTGACGATGCCACGTTCGTTATCAAAGAGTTCCGAAGCCGACACAACTTACAGTCAAACTCTTTGTTCCTGATAGGACACAGTCTTGGAGGAGCCATATTGACGAGGACATGCTATGACGTCGTACAGAATGATCAGATTGAGGTGAAAGGACTCGGGATGTTTGACATTGTGGAGGATACTGCAGTACATTCTCTTTAGGGCATGCACACATATCTCTCCAATCTACCGCGTTCATTCGACACTGAGTTGGAGGCCATTGAGTGGCATGTCAAGACAGGACTACTGAGGAACTATGAATCTGCACAGCTTTCTGTGCCGTCATACCTCAAGCGGACGGAGAACGGTAGATACGTTTGGAGAATTGACCTTGCTGAGACATCGTCTTATTGGGACACGTGGTTTGTCGGCTTGTCCAAGGCATTCGTTAGCGCACCGACATCCAAACTGTTGATTCTGGCTGGCACAGACTCACTGGATAAGGAGCTCATGATTGGACAAATGCAGGGGAAATACCAGCTTGTTGTATTCCAGGACTCTGGTCATTTCATTCAAGAGGACGTCCCTAGAAAGACAGCACTGACATTGTTGGACTTCTGGAAAAGAAATGATCGAAAAGTAGTGGTCATAAAGAGCACTTGGGGCTAGAAGAAGTAAAAATTATACTCAAAGTGAACGGACTTATGCTCGAAATTAGCTTGTAGAGTTATAACTCAAAGTGCTGCCTACGATGTGCGCGTGTGTCCCCATGACCAGAAGGTTGTTCATGACGCGTCAAAGAGGAAAATATCTCTCTTACTCCCCCACACTTCTTGAAGGACCATCTGGCTTCAAATGCCCCACTAATAAAAACAACTAACCTCATGGACATCAAGATCAAAGTGAACGTTCCAGTTCGTAGATCCTCGAACCAAGTCATCACAATCCGTTTGGTGGACGATGACTACACACTCCGCTACAGCTGCAGCAAAATGACCAAAGTGTCCGTACTCATGGAGGGTTTCGCAACTAGAAGAGGCATCTCTGACTTGAGCACAATGTTCTTCACATATAACAACGAACGACTGTTCCCAGAACAGACTTTAGGAGAGCTCGGGTTTAGAATTGGAGAGACAAGAGAGTTCATCTTCCACAGCACGGTTTTCAACAGACCTAAGCCGGAGAAGGTGAAAGATGAAGAGGAGACAGTGAAAGATGAAATAGTGAAATCAGAAAGTGATTATGTCACAATCATCTACAAAGACGACTTGCAGAACGAATTCAAGATGAAACAGAAGAAAGATGCTCCTATGAAGAAGTCAATAAAGGCATACTGCGAACTTACGGGAAGAAACGCAAATAATCTGAAGTTCAGATACTATGGCGAATCCGTCTTGGCATATGCTACACCAGATTCTCTCGCAATGGAGGATGGAGATGAGATAGATGTGGCAACCTCAAAGGAAGGAGGGTCCTATCTGGGCTGATATCAGTGATGGTGTGGGTGGTGGAATTACGGAGACATGATAGGGTATCTACGCAGACTACAGTGTAACAGTTTGTTAGTGGTTTCCTGGGACCTGTGACTGGTGACTGGGCAGTGGGCAGTACAATTGAGACATGAGTATGATGAATACACAATATAAACTCATATAGAATATAGTCATCAAATAGATAGAGCAATTGTGGATGAAGTGTTAGTAGATCAAACCATAGCAGGGCTCCCTAACCTCTAGGATCAATACTGGTTCGGGCACTCAGATGGGCTCCAAAAAAAAATTTATGTGGGAAAGGTAGAGACATCCCTTCACTAAAAGGCCTTAAACCGAAGATTCTCCAAAACAATATATCCACCAAACAATGGCAAAGTCACTGAAGGAGCAGATTGAGGAACTCAGCAAACAGCCAGTTGATTTCGATATCGAAGACGCGGAGCGTGGTGTGTTTGACCATTCGGACAAGAGTGGTAGTGAAGACGATAGCTCAGACGTTGAAGATGAAAAGCTCAAGACAGAACACTACGTCTCTGTGGGCAAAAGTAAGCTCAGACAAAATGGTATTGAACTGAGGGATGAGAAGTACACCGGTAAGCCGTCCAGCAGAAAGGCTATTTTTGAAGGAGAGAGTGAAGAGGATGATGAGGACCAGGACGAACAAGATGGCAGTGAAGACAGTGAGGATGACGATGAAGATGAATCCGGAGCTGATAACTGGGAGGGTTTTGAGAGTGCACAGGAGTCAATGAACGCCAGTGTAAGCAAGTCAGAAGACGATGACGAAAGCGATGAAGAGGAGGAAGAGAAGGTGAGCGAAGATGAGGTTGAAGAATCAGAGTCTTCAACTACTGGATCTGATAACTCTGATGGCTCTGATGAGTCTGAATCTGAAACATCCGAATCTGACTCCGAGGGTGAACAATCCACAAAACGTGAGAAGCTCAAGCAACTCATGTCTCAAGAACGTAAAGTCATCTTGTCACGTCTATCCACATCCACCACCACTGATGCGTTGAAAGGTTACGCCGTGATCTCACAACAGAGACAGTTTGATAACATCATCGATGCTAGAATCAAGCTTCAAAAGGCAGTCCAGAACGCCAACGCATTGCCTTTAAACAACGAAACATTTGAGGAGTTTGACGAAGATGATTCGTCGAAGGAATTGCAAGAGAAAGCCATTGTATCCATCAACAAGTTGCTCAACGGCATCCTGTCACTAAGAACCAATATTTACAACAAGGAGAAGTTGACAAAGGACACACTCAAATACGACAATTCGAAAAAGAGATCACTTTCAGAGTACCTTGCAGAGACACAGAAACTTGACACAGTGCTACAGAAGAACAGAGAAGTTGTGTTAACCAAATGGTCCCACAAAGTGCAGAGTGCATCCGGTGCTACTGCTTTGAACGCCTCCAAGTTCAAGACTCTGAATCAGGGAGCAGCACAGCAGGTGGAGAACCATTTGATGGACATGGACAGACTGGTGAAGCGTACCAGACTCAACAGACGTAACGTGGTGCCAATAGGCCGTGTTGAACAGGAGGACGAGGACATGGACAAGGAGCAAGACGAAGATGATTTGGCTATGGAGCAAACGACTAGAAACGACAGATCTTTGAAGGAGGACCGTGATATCTTTGACGATGAGGACTTCTACCGTGTGTTGTTAAACGATTTGGTGAACAAGAAACTCTCCGAGAATGCTCCAGCTGGTGGTCTTGTGATCACCAAGACCAAGATCAAAAAGAACGTTGACACCAAGGCTTCCAAGGGTAGAAAGCTCAAATACACTGTCCAGGAACCTATCCAGAATTACGAGGCGCCAAAGGGAAGTTTCAAGTGGGACGATTTACAGATTGACGAGTTCTTCGCTGGTTTGTTGGGACAGAGAGTTGACTTTGGTGAAAGTGACCTTGAAGAGGACGAGGAAGAGGAAGTGGAGATGGTCAAGGAAGATGGTCTTCAGCTTTTCGGTTAATTAGATATGCATGTATTCACGTATAGATCTTCGGTATATGCGATGTATTTTGTAGACTGTGGAGGTTTTATATACCGCTCACTTCACAAAGATCACCAGCTTCTTCTCTGATGCGACGAAGAATGTCTTCAGCTGTGGTTCTTCGAATATCAGTGGTAGTGGTAACTCCAAGTCCTTGGCTGAGTACTTAGGGTTTGTGTTCTTCAGATAGAGAGTGTTGGTGGTTCTGTCCAATGACAGATCATAGTCCAAAGAAGACTCGTTTTGAGATGTGATGTCAATTTGAAGCTTGTACCCATTGATATCGATCTTCTTCATGGATGTTTCATACTTTAGCTTCGGCGTGTTTGAAGGTTGTGCTTGAATCTCCGGTTTCTTCTTGATCTCTTGCTTCTTAGTTTCCAGAGACATGTCCTCAATCTCCTGTATGAGCGGCGATTTGCCCTGCTATGTGGTCATCTGTGGCTTGAGTATGTCGATATCGATATCCATACTGCTCTAATCCTCCACCATACGCTTCATCTCCAGAAGCTCTGATACTCCTCCATCAGTGGCACCAGCACTTGCTCCACTTGCAGATTGGGTCTTGTCTTCTTTCACCCATTCCACAACACCAACTTTGCCCTTACTCACCATCTTGGGCACGGTCATCTTCTCTCTATCCAATGTACACTCACTGCTCACCTCCACGCTTTCGACACACCACTCCATCACAATCTCTCTTAGCTGTTTGTCCTGCTGACACCATCTCATTGCGTCAGCGTGAATCACACAATCGAACACAATACACTGATCGCCCTTCTTATCTGTGTCTATTCTGTGGGCCGAGGTCACGATGGGGACCTCCCACTGGTCCGCCATGATGAGCTCATATGTCCTTGGTGAGGAGAATGGGGATGGTGGCTGTGGAACCAGAGTGGATGAGCACACATTGATGAACACCTTTGTCAGTGGTCTGTAGTTGAGCAGCTTCGAGGGCTGTTCCAAGCGGGTCTTCACGACGAAATGCGGGGCTGGTTCAATTCTGACGACATTGGCAGTGTCTGTAATCATCGTTGGCTGATAAGAAGTTGGGTAATACGATGTGATAACGGTGCCTGAAGTGGTTGTAGTTGTTCTTCTTTCCCTCGCTTTCTCGAAAGGGAAGGTTTAACCCGGGTCATTTTTCCTAGGCTTCCATCACCAACATGAGGGCTCCACTCTATAAGAAGCAGCCACAGTGCACATCCTCATATACGACAAATCGATACTATTCAACAAAAATACAAGCACCATGGGAGCCCGAAGAAACTCACAATCATCGCTCAACGCCAACACACAGCTGCTCCAGTCAGAGGAGACGCCGAACTACTACGGATCTACGCGGTCTTCAAGAGGACGAAGACAAAGGTTTCAGAGAGGAGCGTTGGGGGTCATTGAGGACGATAGCACACAGGTAGAAGACGATGACGAGTACAACGATTACGAGTCACGGATTTATGATGGCTCTATAGATACAGAGTGGGAGGACGACGAGCCCAAAGTGTCGCTCAAGACAGAACTCTCCGCTATCGTTAAGTCATCCATCCCACTATCCCTCACGTTCTTCTTCGAGTACTTGCTCGCTGTGAACTCTTTGTTCTTAATCGGTCACTTGGGTGCTGATGCTCTGGCTTCTGCATCCCTTGCTGTGATGACATTTAATGTGACAGGTATGGCAGTGTTCGAAGGTATGTCGACATGTCTCGATACGTTCTGTTCCTAGGCGTTCGGTGCAGGTAAGTTCTCCAAAGTCGGGTTGTACTTCCAGAGATGCACAGCTATGATCTTGTGTCTCTCAATACCGATCTTCACAATGTGGTGGGAGTCTCGTTGGCTGTTGGCGTTCATTATTCCAGAAGAGCATCTCCTGCAGATGACTCAGTCTTATCTGAGGATTTTGGTATTTGGAGCACCAGGTTTGATTCTCTTCGAGACAGGCAAGAGATTCCTTCAATCGCAAAAGATCTTCCATGCATCCACATATGTGTTGTTCATTTGCTTGCCACTCAATCTCATCCTCAACTTCACCATGATCGGTGCCTGGGGTTTCATTGGTGCACCAATCGCCATCAGTGTCACATACTGGACAATGGCACTCCTTTTGCTACTATACGTTGCATTCATCGACGGTAAGCAGTGCTGGAATGGTCTACAACTGAGAAGATCCCTGAAACACTGGAAACCTATGTTGGACTTAGCTATCCCTGGATTGGTCATGATCGAATCTGAGTATCTGTCCTTTGAATTTCTTACTGTGATGGCAGCCTATTTCGGCACAGAATCCCTTGCTGCACAATCCATCATCTCCAACATCGGTTCACTCACCTACCAACTACCGTTTGCAGTGGGGTGCGCCATCTCCACCAGAGTTGCCATCTACATCGGTTCTGGTTCGATCCGCTCTTCCAAGCTTGCAGTGAAGATCTCGTTCTTCGTGGCTGCCCTTGTGGGTACTTTCACTTGTCTCACCATCATCATCCTCCGTCGTCCATTGACCCTTCTGTTTTCCAACGACGAAGAGGTGCTTCGCCTGGCAATCAAGAGCATCCCAATACTTGCAATTAACCAATTGGCCGATACCGTGAACATCATCGCTGCTGGTATTCTGAGATCACAAGGACGTCAAAAGATCGGGTCATACATCAACTTGTGCGCATACTACATTATTGCTCTACCATTGGCTTATGTCTTAGCGTTCAGAATGGAACTCGAGATTGCAGGTTTATGGATCGGATTGGGAACTGGTATCACCATATTGGGTGTAGGTGAGGCGTTGTGTGTTGTTAAGAGCAACTGGCCAGCCATTATGAGAGACGCCCAGGAAAGAGAAGAAGAACAGGAAGAGGTTGTTATTGACGATGAGAGTACGTTGGCATCTGCTAGAAGCTCGTTGTATGAAGAAGAGTTCTCTTCGTCACTACTCGTATGACTAAAAATGGTATGTGCATTTAATTATTGGTATCAAGCACCCCATGTAACAAGTGTCTGGAATGATGTATAGAGCATCATCACCATCCCGAGTGCCAAAATAAGGTAGTCAACAGTACGCTGTGTGTTGGTGCAGTCGTCCAGTTTGGCATGCATCAATGGTGGGTACACGTAGATCAATGGGATACAAGCAACACTTCCAATAATGGAGACAAACTTGTCCAAGTTTGAAGCGCCACCCCATCCGATAAAGGCAGTAACAATCACCACTGCTATTCTGAAGAAGTTTTTGTTCCACTTAACGCTCTTGTTGTATTTGCCAGACTTCTTGAAAATACCGTGCTCGAGGATCTTGATCGCTGGGAACAGTTGCAATGGAGTGGACAACAGGATAGCCATTGCGTACAACAGCTGAGTACCACTAACAAGACGACTGCCTTGGGGGAAGTTCAATAGGATCACCGTCTCTGTGGAGTCACCAAAGGCAAGGTATCCAACAAGAGCAGCTGAGATGAACACCACAGTGACGGACACCATGACCCAGAAGAGCAATGTAGGGAACTTTGATGGGTGCTTCATAGAGCTCTCGATTGGGATCAGCAACCCGATACCCTCGTATGTGAAGATTGCAGTACCGATGAACACAGTCCAGTCGCTGTTGAAGGGCTTCACTGTGGCAATGCCGTGTGTCAAAGTGACAGATGCACAGTAGAAGTACACATACACGAGTCCAATGAGAATGAACAAGTCGGCGATCAGTGCGGTGAAGGACAGCTTAGCGATGTTTCTTGTAAGCGATAGTGGGATGAATGCAACCAGCTGACCAACAATGAAAACTTCAATGGAGTAAAGCTTATTGAACACGGAGTGTGCAAAGGCCTGTAAACTTGTAGCAGTGAAGACAATATAAGCGGCAGCAAATCCAATTTGTGAGAGCACGATGGAGGTCAGAATGGCCATTCTCATGCTGTTGCCAAACACAACACCACCAAGGTCACCATATGACTCCTTTCCGAGTCTCACTTTAGTCTTAATGAGAAGCATGAAACAGTAATATGACAGCACTGAAAAGAACACCAGCGAGATGACAGTGAAGAGCCAACCAGCATTTTTAGCACCACGGGGCAAGAAGAGCACACCAGTACCAATGAAGGACTTCAATAATAGCATCACAGCTTTCGTTGAAGTGGCTTTGTGTGTGGATTCCCTTTTTCTTCTAGGAACGCTAGGCAGTAACAGACTCTCTTCATCTGCATCTCTACCACTTCCAGATTCTTCTTCCTCTTCGTCTTCTTCCTCATCATCGCTAAGGTCTTCACCAGCAAAGTGTCCATACAAAGTGAGGAACTCTATGAAGTTCTTAGCCACGAATGTTGGAGGCTGGAACGACCCGTTATTGATGGATTGTCTGGACGCCTTTTGCACAAGGAAGGATCTTCTGAAACCACCTGGCACTCGGATATCATGAACAGCAAAGTCTGGGGTCTCCAGGTTCACAGAGGGTGACGTTCCTATTGATCCAGAGAAAGATAAAGAACGACGTCTTGCGTTTGGTGCAGGTGAGTGAGCTCTTTGCCAGTTGTACAACTCACGGGAGATATCACCACCTTGAAGTTGTAACGAGTCGAACGCATCATCACCAGCGGATGCATTGCTATTCGATTTGATGGACTGTGCATCTTTCACCAAGTGACGCCCCACAACGTCTACCACAGAAGGGTCAGGGTTGTTAACATCAATTTCGGGTACTTTCAATGGAGACATCGGCCGAGAGACCCGGGAACTTGGCCTTGAAGGGACGTTTGAAGCGGTGTTATTTACTTCCTGGTCTGTTGAACGGATAGCTGATGGCTGGTAAAGCATCATGGGTGAGTCTCTTCTCAGTGACTCAGATATCAAGGAGATTGAACCTCGTTGTTGTCTTGTGGACTGTGAGTGGAGGTCTCTGATGCTTGTCTCGAAAGCTCTTCTCTCGGTGCTTGTCGTGGAGTCAAATCCTCCCTCTACTTTAGTCACATCAGGAGAGTCATAGACATCAACACTGTGTTCTGCTTGAATAGCCGGTTCGTGGACAGAGGAGTGTCTGGTGAGATGCTTCGATGAGAAGTCACCCACACGGAACAGACCGTCAACGTCCTCCTCGTCTGCCTTGGACGACATGGAGTGGAAGCGGTTTTGTCGGGACTGTGGTCTGTCAATAGGGGGTACCATGGTGAGGGATAGTGTATGTACAGTATTCTGCTATGAATACAGTCCCCTCAAGCTAACAGTTGGTAGTACCTCGCAGAGTTAAAGTTTTGACAGCCTCGATGAGCAAATGTGGTACCTGACCCGTACTAAAATGGCAGAAGGTTTTTTTTTTATATTTTTTTTGTTTTTTTTTTGTTTTTTATTTTTTTTTTTTGCTTCTGACATCAAAAAAATTTCCCCGATGAGCTTTGATACTCACCATTGAAAGACCAACTGCTAGACATATAATAAGCACAAACACACTCTATACACAATGTCCACACGTAAATGGGTCGACAAGAAGAGAGACAAGACGTACAAAGTCGTCTTCAGATCACATGAGGACCCTCTTTTCCACGACACAGAGGCCTCAGAGCACGTTCTTGTGCCCGTGGAGAACAAGAACCAACAGAGAAAGATCAAGACCAAGCAACAACTCGAGTCCGAATTGGGTGATGAATTGAAGAGTATGAGAGAGAATGAAGGTGAAGCTGCATTGTACGGTATCCCGTTCGATGACTCCAAGTACGACTATTTGCAACATTTGAAGCCTATTGGTGAAGGTAACGGTATCTTCATACCAGCCAAGGACGACGAGAAGACAAAGAAGAAGGGTATCCAGTTCAAGGACGAGATTGAGTTACCAGAAGATGTGTTCCAGTCTAAGCAGACTGTGAAGAGAACGTACCAGGACCAGCAAAACATTCCAGATGAGATCACAGGTTTCAAGCCAGACATGAACCCAGCTCTCCGTGAAGTTCTCGAGGCCTTGGAGGATGAGGCATATGTGGATGATGACGATGCCATTTTCGAAGACTTGCTTCATGGTGATGATGCTGCCCCTCTTGAAGAAGACGAGTTCGAAGACCAGTTTGATGAGTGGGACTTGGACAACTACGAGGATGAGATGGCACAGCTTGATGAGGCACACTTCGCCCAGGAAGGTGATGAAGGTTGGGAAGCCGGGTTCAGACAGTACAAGGCGATGAGCAAATTCAAGAAGAACGACTGGGACTCCGATGACGAGTTCGAGGACGAAGATGAGGAAGAGGAGGAGGAAGAGGCAGGTGACACGTTGGGGGACTTGCCATCGTTCAACAACGTGAACTCCAAGAGCAAGAAGGGATCCAAGCGTAAAGAGCGCAGAAAGAAAGGCGCCATGTCAGACACATCTTCGTTCTCCATGTCGAGTTCAGCTTTGGTGAGAAGTGAGTCTCTCAGACTGCTAGATGACAAATTCGAACAGGTCATCAAGAAGTACGAAGAAGATGCCAACGAAGAGGAGGAGGAAGAGTACAAGCCATTCGACATGGGTTCTGAGCGTGTTGATTTGGAAGACCTGTTGGATGAGTTCCTTGACAACTACGAGATCGAGGGAGGAAGAAGACTGGTGAAGAAGAACGAGGAGATCAAGAGACTCAAGGATGCTGCTGACAGTGTATCGAGAGGTAAGCTGGCACAGAAGAGAAACAAGGAGAAGAAGAAGACAAATGGAGACTCATTAGCTGGTCTTGGAGGAAGCTTGAAGAATCTCAAGATCTGAACGTCGAAGGCAGCTACTGCATCAAAATGTGTAACGTTTATCATGTCCCTAAACAGTCTACACACAACCCCAAATGTATTTAATGAATGAAAACCAAGTCTATACGTTATGCATTGAATGATAGCACACATCCCAACTTGGGCATCTTTTGCACATTGAGATCGATCAGCGAACCAAAGGTGACCCTAAATCCTGCAGATACTTTGGTTTGGAGAGTGAGCCCGAGGTTCATGTTATGTGACGTTTGCTGTTTGAATGATACCAGATCTTCCAATTTCACCTTCACCGTTGAGTCTTCATCGAGTTCGTATCTCATTCCCAGTTCGAGCTTCTATGACTTACCAGGAACCGTGATGGACCTAATGCCGATGTCTAGACCGTCACACAGTTTCTTGGACCCTGTGATGCAATACCGTGTGAGATCCTGTCGTGTGGATAAACTGATGTCATAGCTTCTGGAGTCGGAGAGTCCCACAATGAACGAAACTGGTGTGGTTCTTGGATCTCCTGTTAGCTGTGCCCCCAGTGACCAACGTCCCATCCCATATACGAGTTCAGCAATCGGCTTAGCATGGAGTAGATCATAATATAGCCTCGTGAAAATGTCCTTGTCTGTGTACATCAGATGCACTCTCGCACTGTATAGGCCACCATCGGCATGCCCCAAAGCGAAGTCTCCACGGATGTTCTTGGAGAATGTATAGTTGACTTTGTTCACCACTTGTCCATCGCTGATCCCTAATGAATACCCCCAGTTTAGGGCATTGTCCGACCATCGATATCCAAAATGTGACCTCCCCGGGTCTTCACCTTCTCTTGGATCCACCAAAAACTGTGACGATAACGAGAAACTCTGCTGGTCTTCTCTCTCGTGTACCAGCTGAGCACTGAGCTGTGTGGGTGTGGAGAGAATGGGGGAGCACTTCTGCCCAATAGAGCCATACGGCAGGGGCATCTTGGAGTGATACTCTTGGTGATATTAATGGATCCTTAGACTGTCATCTAGAAGACAAGAACACCCAATTTAGTCCATATATTTCTCTTTCCACCATAAAAATGGGTGTTGATGCTGTGTTCTTCCCCTGATGGGACACCCTCCGGATAACAAACGAGTTCGCGCACACAGCTCTTCCTCAACTTCAACCGGCGCGCGATCGATTTCGAAATCTCCAAAACACACAACTGTTCCCAAAGAGAGAGGCGTCTAATCTGAAGGTCAAGCACAGTTCATCAATCATAACACATAGAGATAACAATGCCACCAAAAGCCGATTGGGACAAGTACGTCGCTCCATTGGAGGACGAGAGTGACAAACCAGAGGAGAAAATCGTCCCGCTTTCCGAGGGAGACATCCAGGTGTTGCGCACATACGTAAGTTCAAGAGAGTGGCAAACGCTATGGTTAAGCAGAATTACTAACATGATTTGATTCAACAGGGTATCGCACCTTACGCTAAGAAGATCAAAGAGGTCGAGAAGGACATCAAGGACCTCGAGGCCAAGATAAAGGAGAAAGTGGGCGTGAAGGAGAGTAATACCGGATTGGCGCCACCGCACTTGTGGGATGTGATGGCCGACAAGAAACGTATGGAGGAGGAACAAGCATTGCAAGTCGCAAGATGTACCAAAATCATCAAGAGCGACGAAGGTGAAGACAAGTCCAAGTATGTGATCAACATCAAGCAGATTGCCAAATTTGTTGTTGCCCTAGGTGAGAACGTGTCACCAACAGATATCGAAGAAGCCATGAGAGTCGGTGTGGACCGCACCAAGTACGAGATCCAACTCCCATTGCCACCAAGAATCGACCCTTCAGTGACGATGATGACCGTGGAGGAGAAACCAGATGTGACATACAGCGACATTGGTGGTTGTAAAGAGCAGATTGAGAAACTCAGAGAAGTTGTTGAGTTGCCTTTGCTTTCCCCAGAGAGATTTGTGAAATTGGGTATTGACCCACCAAAGGGTATCCTGCTGTACGGTCCACCAGGTACCGGTAAGACACTGTGTGCCCGTGCTGTGGCGAACAGAACAGATGCCACTTTTATCAGAGTCATTGGTTCCGAACTTGTGCAGAAGTACGTTGGCGAAGGTGCCCGTATGGTGAGAGAGTTGTTTGAGATGGCAAGAACGAAGAAAGCATGTATCATCTTCTTCGATGAAGTGGATGCTATCGGTGGTGCCCGTGTTGATGACGGTGCCGGTGGTGATAACGAAGTACAACGTACCATGTTGGAGTTGATTACGCAGTTGGACGGTTTCGATCCAAGAGGTAACATCAAGGTGATGTTCGCTACAAATAGACCAAACACACTGGATCCTGCCTTACTGAGACCGGGTCGTATTGACAGAAAAGTGGAGTTCTCGCTACCTGACTTGGAAGGCCGTGCCAACATCTTCAGAATCCATACAAAGGCCATGTCTGTGGAGAGAGACATTAGATGGGAGTTGATTGCCAGACTGTGTCCAAACGCCACAGGTGCCGAGTTGAGATCTGTCTGTACAGAAGCCGGTATGTTTGCCATCAGAGAGAGAAGAAAAGTCGCTACAGAGAAGGACTTCCTCAAGGCTGTCGACAAGGTTATCAAGGGTAACCTCAAGTTCAGTTCTACGTCACGTTACATGCAATACAACTGATTGCGGATGCAATAGACAACATTATTATGCAATATCATTATACGTAGATGTCTAGTGTGTAGCTCAATCCCACCAACTGACACATCCCATACCATCTGTCTGACAAGAACCCAAGATGGCGTAGCTTGGTTGTTTTTCCTCTTGTGATTCTTCAGTTTCATCGCTTTCGATGCTTGGACCTTTTGGTTTCACATTGACAAAGATCTCCTCCTCTACTCTGAACCTTATCTTTTCGTTGACATCGAGGTAGAGTTGTGTTCCATCAGCATCCCAGATCCACGCGTTATCGTTAATGGAGTATTGAGATCCCTCAAACAGTAGTGACTTCGGGATGAATACATCACCGAAGAACTCCATGTTAACTTTGATACCTTCTGGTGTGCACTTCTCGATCCAACCTGTGAGGATTTCACCAACGAATGGTCTGAATACAACGACTCGTACTTCGACTTTGATGTAAGTAGCACCATCACCAGGTCTTAGGAGACCATCATCAACTTTTATGAGATCCCATACCGAGACAACAAGTCCCAAGTTGTGTACCACTTTGTTTGCGTATTTCTTGTTCAGTTCACCGATGATGGCCTTCTTTGGCTTTCGATGGAACTGATCTGGAGGGATTCGTATGAGGTCAGAGAGACGTGAAAGAACAAACATATTGGGTGGGTTGTGGATGTATGACGGTGGTTAGTGTTATGTTTGTGAGTTGTGGATGTTCTTCAAGATGCAATATGAAAGATGGATGAGTATTAAAGAACACTTGAAAGCGTCAATCAATCGATGTCAAGTTCTCTTCTTTGTTTGCAAGTTGTTTGTTGACCCTCGGCCTTCGCTGTCGCATAAAAATTTGGCGATGAGAGTTGGTGCCCGTGTAAGAAATGGCAGAGACTAAATTTCCGCGAACATGTTTGATGGTTATGTAACACTTTTTATCAGATCGCGAAAATCTCTTGTCACTTGTAAGTTGTGTGCGTCGGGATTCGGTTCCGTCTTCTTGACTTCACTGAGGGGCATAGGGAGACCGTACTGAGGGGCAAAGTGTTGAGATTATGGTTCAACGATTATAGGATAAAGAGGATTATCAGCTACATTAATGTACTCTGTGTAAGATATCCTGTCAATATCTACACGTTTCCATAAGTTCCATCCCTAGCTATCCTGAAAAACCCCTCAAGCCAACTACTCCTCCTACCTTCCGAGCCAACCAGAAGGCCTCCGACATCTCCAACCCCAGATTTTTTCACCGGCTCTCGTGTAGCCTACATGGTCAGCTCGTGCTGCGTGCATTGACACAAGCGTGTGCGTACCAAAGATGACATAATCTAGTGTGTGCTGCTTACGTGATAGCGCCGGGATGGTGTAGGGATGTTTGCTAATTCCAGCGCGTTCATTGGCTGCTGTGCACAGTTCCCGAGTGTTCCCCCGAGGAGTGCGCTTACCGGAGCCACTTATCCTATAGAGACGATGACCATGACCAGTTTGTATGGAAAACATAAAATCAATTGAGAAATCCAGTGTTTTTCCTCTTCGATTGTGTATCTTCGATCAATTCACAACCTGGAACCCCATCCAACCTACACACCCCACACACGATGCTTTCCGCCCGCCACACAAGTAGAAGGCTCATAAGCTCTGCGAGAAGAGCGCAGTTCTCCACCAGCGCTGTTGCAAGACAGGCCTACAGCGTTAACGACGACATCAACGGTGAAAACGCCGCCAGAGGTGTTGCCGACAAGTACCACATCATCGACCACGAGTACGACTGTTTGGTCGTTGGTGCCGGTGGTGCCGGTTTGCGTGCTGCTTTCGGTTTGGCCAACGCAGGTTACAAGACCGCCTGTATCTCCAAGCTCTTCCCAACTAGATCACACACAGTTGCCGCTCAAGGTGGTATCAATGCCGCCCTTGGTAACATGCACAAGGACGACTGGCACTGGCACATGTATGACACCGTTAAGGGTTCCGACTGGCTCGGTGACCAGGACGCCATCCACTACATGACAAGAGAGGCCCCTCAGTCCATTATCGAGTTGGAGCACTACGGTGTCCCATTCTCCAGAACAGAAGAAGGTAGAATCTACCAGAGAGCCTTTGGTGGTCAGTCCAAGGAGTACGGTAAGGGTGGTCAGGCTTACAGAACCTGTGCCGTTGCTGACAGAACCGGTCACGCTCTTTTGCACTCTCTTTACGGTCAGGCCCTTAGACACAACACACATTTCTTCATCGAGTTCTTCGCCCTTGACTTGTTGATGGACAACGGTGAATGTGTTGGTGTTATGGCCTACAACCAGGAAGACGGTACTTTGCACAGATTCAGAGCCCACAAGACCGTCATCGCCACTGGTGGTTACGGAAGAGCCTACTTCTCTTGTACCTCTGCTCACACATGTACCGGTGATGGTTACGCCATGGTTTCTCGTGCCGGTTTGCCATTGCAAGATTTGGAGTTCATTCAGTTCCACCCATCTGGTATCTACGGTTCCGGTTGTTTGATCACAGAAGGTGCTCGTGGTGAAGGTGGTTACTTGATCAACTCTGAGGGTGAACGTTTCATGGAGAGATATGCTCCACACGCTAAGGACTTGGCTTCCAGAGACGTTGTTTCTCGTGCCATCACAATGGAGATCAGAGCCGGCAGAGGTGTCGGTCCAGAGAAGGACCACATGTACTTACAGTTGTCTCACATTCCAGCACCAGTGTTGAAGGAGAGATTGCCAGGTATCTCTGAGACCGCTGCCATTTTCGCTGGTGTTGATGTCACCAAGGAGCCAATTCCAATTTTGCCAACTGTCCACTACAACATGGGTGGTATTCCAACCAAGTGGAACGGTGAAGTTTTGACATTGGATGAGGATGGAAACGACAAGGTTGTTCCAGGTTTGCTTGCATGTGGTGAGGCCGCCTGTGTCTCTGTCCACGGTGCCAACAGATTGGGTGCCAACTCTCTCTTGGACTTGGTCGTCTTCGGTAGAGCTGTTGCCTTGACCATTGCCGACACATTGCAGCCAGGTTTGCCACACAAGCCATTGCCAGCTGACTTGGGTAAGGAGACCATTGCTAACTTGGATAAGTTGAGAAACGCCAGCGGCCCAAGACCAACTGCCGACATCAGATTGGCTATGCAGAAGACCATGCAGCGTGATGTTTCTGTGTTCAGAACTCAGGAGTCCTTGGAGGATGGTGTTAAGGGTATCAACGAGGTGGACAAAACATTCCCAGAGGTTGGTACATCGGATAGATCTATGATCTGGAACTCTGACTTGGTTGAGACCTTGGAGTTGCAGAACTTGTTGACATGTGCTGTTCAGACTGCTGAGTCTGCTGTTGTCAGAACTGAATCCAGAGGTGCCCACGCCAGAGAAGACTACCCAGACAGAGATGATGTTAACTGGATGAAGCACTCTTTGTCATGGCAGAAGGGTAACGGTGAGAAGACCTACCTCGACTACAGACCAGTCATCTCCCACACATTGGATGAGAACGAGTGTAAGTCCGTTCCACCAGCCATCAGATCCTACTGATCGAATCCATACATCTCTCGCATTGTTGCATTTCCATCGCGTACATATTCCGTTCAAATGTACGGTCATGTGAATCAGAGTTTCTCACCTCTCTTTAAGATCGATAAAGGAGAATAACACCTGGTTTGTTTTGACTGTTCATCCATATTTATTACTCTCCATATACATTACAAAATGAATTCCATCTCAAGAAGTAGCTAGCTATGTCTTGTGTTGTGCTGGGAGACGGTGATCGGCGGGGTATTGTGGTATTGTCTCGCGGGGTGTCGGAGGCAGTGCAGAGATACATGGGTATAAATAGCAAGCGACTTCCCACGTATGTTCTCGATGAATTATCCCGCAAATGTCCTTTTCATAGTGTCCACTTCTAAGTTCTAACCCATTGTACATTGATTGTGCTACTTACTATGCGAAAGGTTTATCTAACACTAGCTTTACAGCGTTTGCTCCGATCATTTTTCTCTACTAGGAACGGTCCCATATAGTTGACGTGGCCGACGTGGGACGTGGCGGTGGATGGTAAGGAGTATAAAACATTCCTGTACTTAGTCCTGACATGATCCTCACCGACCACCAGCTAATTGGCTCGACTACACCAGTGATCTCGAGTGGTATCTCTGTAGCATCTTCGCTAATACAAGATGTGGAGAAGTCCACTCACAGAGAGAACTTGGGTTACGGTGTTTTCGATGCGCTAGCATTCAACGATTTCAATACATGAATCCCATCATGTTCATTTCATCATCCTATATTGTAGTGTGTTGATCAGAGCAAGAACTTCTCTCTAAAACTATTCGTCTGCTAGGAAGGATTTGTAGTTGTTGCCTCGAAGTTCAAAGGAATCTTCCAGTCGGCGTTCACATCAACCTTGGTGAGTGATACGTCTTTAGACATCTGTGTCAGTACATCATCGGTAGTGTTCGCCATTTTCAGTCTGGAGAAGCTCTCACTCTTACCGAAGTTATCAAACCATCCGAGGATCTTGACCCATTCTTCGTCGTAGTAAAAGTCCCGTGAATCTGATATCGCTGATGGGTGATCGTTGTTGACTTCCACTTCTATCACCTCGAGGAACTTCCGTCCTGGTAGCACCTTATCGAGAGCCATGAACTGGGTTCGAGGAAACCCATCTGACTTGGTCTGTTGTATTTCATGTGGTTCATCATCACCGATATCAAGGTCAATCTCTTCATTGTTGTGTGAGTCCTTTGTTTTGTCTTCCTCATCACTCATGTCTAGGGCAATCTCATCGTCATTGAGCCCCAGATCGATCTCGTCATCATTCTTTGGTTTCTTTTTATCATTATTCTCAACTCCTGAACTCAACTTCCTTTTGTTCATCACTGAAAGCTCTTCTTTGTGATCCACTGATGCCTCAAATTTGACGTGTAGATGGGCACTGAACCACCTTTGAGGTTTCAATCTCTTCAACAGCCTCCAAGAAGCAGGTGAACCCAATTCGCCTTTAGCGATGTCTGCTTTGAAGAACGGCTTGAAATTTAACAGCCGTTGTAGATCACCATGGTGTACAATACTCTCAGGCCAATCGTGCGACATGAAACAGTTGATGTTCTTGTTTTGGATGAGTGACAGTTTCAAGTACTCTGCAAATCGTGTGTGGTAGACACTTCTTATTTCCCTTCTGTCAAAGGGGAAAGTCTCATTACGCGGTGAGTAGAAGTCATGATCCTTATAGATACCACTCAATCCACCAATTCTCAGACCTTTGTACCAAATCACATTTGCCAATCCCATGTAATAGATGTTTGGAGCGACCCATCCGCCATAGGGAAGTTCGTTCAGGTAGTTCGAGGCCTCGTGATTCCCACCAACGAAAATTGTAGGGAGTGGTGCTTTCTTCACACCATTATAGTAGTCCTGGAAGTCTCCTAGTCTCTTGTACTTGTCTGGAACTGCAAGGGAAGAAAGATCGTCTTCTCCTCTCAATGATTGGAAGTCACCACATACGACGAGAAGCTCCGGTTGTAAGTGTGCGGGTAGCTTGGCAATGTGGGCGTAAATCTTGTCAAGTTCACCATGACAACACCCCTCAACTGCCACTTTCACTGTTCTTTTGGTCATCTCCTGTGGTTTCTGTGGTAGCTTAGTGTCTTCATAAAGGTTGTTGATGATGAGATGAAAGTTCGACTTGGACATATCATACCTAGTACCGTAAGTGCTACATAACGCATTTCGATAAACCCATCTTCCAACCATTAAACTACCAGTAAATCATTTCTCCAACTCATCAATAATATAGTTAGCCTCTCTCTGTCCACTCATCCAGGCTCCATGGACACACCCAGCACCGTCCATGATTGCGTGTTCTCCTGCAAATCTCACCCGACCCCATCCGTTCTCCAATGCGATAACTGCGGCTAACGGATCATCGTTTGGATAACAAGCGGAGTAACTTCCACGCTGATACACGTTTTGGGTCCAATCTGTGACAAGAACGTTGCATGGTGGTTTGATATCGGTGTTAGGTGTACACATCTTCTCCACAATGGGTCTGAGATGTTCCCAAGCTTCATCTGGGTGGGCTTCCAAGTGGTCCGTCAGTGGTGACTGTGTTAGGACAACTAGAGATGGTTTCTTCAACGATGTGGCGAAATTCAAGATGAGTAATGGGTATTCCCATGTCTGTGGTGGTGCACCATCATTTGAGTGGTACTGTGGTACTTCCTCACTGTTATTCAAGATGGCATCGGTGAACCCTGGTGGTGGTGAAGATAGGGCAAGGATACGTTCATGGTCAGTAGGCCAGAACACGGAATCGAATTCCAGTACGACCTTACCCAATGCTCCGAAATGAACATCCTGTAAAGACTCTGTAATGTTTGATGGCAATGAAGGTGTGAATTTCAGATGTCCTTCTGCACCTTCTGGGATCTGTAAGATGGATTGCGGGATAGTGATGATGGCGTAGTCGGCCTCGTACACATCACCGGAAGAAGTAGTCACTTTCACAGACTTGGCACTCTTTTCAATGAAAGAAACTGGGCAGTTGAGTTTCACGCATTCCTCTCTCAGTTGATCAGTGTGTCTCTTCAACATACGGTCGTAATTCAGAGCGAGTGCGTCTCTTCCCTCATGTTCCATTGCGGCATATTTGGCGCTCTGTCTCTTCACGTCGATCCCGTGCCACAGCTCAATAGCCCTCGCATAATCCAATGCCTTCTCAATCTGTTCTGGTTGTAGAAGATGTTTGCGTTCTTTCAAGTACTGGACAAGCACGTCGTAATAGCTGCCATCAAAATCCAAGTTCTCGTGGCACTTCATCTCGACATACCTCTCCATCTCGTGTCCGATGCTGTGTAGTTTCAACATTGGCGAGACGTCACCTTCACGGTCAATGATTCTATATGGGGCATCGTCAAACCACCATTTAGCATCTTCATTTCCGTCCTGTAACTGTGATTCTTCGTCAAAGAGAGGGTTGTTGAGTGTCTCGTGGTACCATGATGCTCCTAAGTCGTACTTGGTGTTAATTCCCTGTACGGTCTTGACTCTCCCACCAAGACGGTGTTGTGCCTCTAGTATCAGGTAGGAGATGTTGTGTGATTGGAGTGTGAGTGCGGCTTTGATACCGGCAATTCCACCTCCAATGATGACTACCTGGGGTCTCTGCATTTCCCTTAGAAGTTAATGATTCAGATCAGAGTTCATTGGTGAGAGAAAGCAGGAAATTTCCCTGTACGATCTGATATGCGCCAACATCTGATGACTAAAACCTTACGGTGATTGGATGTCACTCCAGACTTCTAAACGTATTCTTCTTTCATATATATATATATAGTCATATCTAATGGCAGCTGTATAAATCAGAACTTGAAGACGTGTTCCTTGGTGAAGCCCAACTCCTTCAAGGCACCGGTAACCTCACCCTGGTCGGATGGAGACACCTTGTTACCAGAGATGGCCTCACACATTGGTGGAGGACCACACACAAAGACGTGGTGCTTCTCACTTGGACCGGCAACGTTCTCCTTCAACCACTCCTTGGTGATGTAACCCTTGTTAGCAGTGACCTCGGAGGACTCAACGTCAAGGAAGTAAGTCAACTTAACTCTGTCGCTGTACTTCTGGGCAATGGCGTCCAAGTCGGACTTGAGCAAGATGTCCTGTGGGGTCTTGTTACCGTAGATCAAGTGGACCTTGGTCTTCTCCTGTGGGTCCTTGGTGATCTGGTGGAGCAATTGGTACAATGGTGTGATACCGGATCCACCACCGATCAAAGTGACCTCCTCGAACATGTTTGGCTTCCACTCCCACTTGACGATTGGACCCTTGAAGGACAAAGTGTCGTTCTCCTTCAAGTTGAACATGTGGTTACCCATCTTACCGGTTGGGTACTTCTTCACGATGAAGTCGATGTGACCGGTCTGCTCTGGGTCAGACACTGGGGTGTATGGACGAACAACGTTGGAACCCTTTGGAGTGACAAACTTGGCGAGGACACAAGAGGCGGTGATCATACCTGGCTTGACATCGGCACCACCGAGGTCGAAAGTGAACTTTCTGGTGTCTGGGGAGATGTCCTCGAACTTGATCAACTTGAGGTCGTACCACTCATCTTTGTTCTTGAAGGCGATGGATGGCTCGTTGGAGAGGGTGGAGAAAGCGGAGGCCTGGAAGGCAGCAGCGACGGCAAAGGCACCAATGGCACCGGCAGCGAGGGCGGTTCTGTGCTGGGAGAGCTTAGAGAGGAAAGACATGTTGGTGATTTTAGTCAATTGGTTCATCTATCAGCTGTTGGAGAAGTTAGTTGGTACCCGAAGAAAGTGAAATATGGCTTCGGGCCAATCGGTCCGGCCAGATTATTTTTCTTTTCGCGGGCAACTTGCTCCACTTTTATATAGAGGAGGAGAGCATGTGGAGATTTGTGGAGTCTCCGATTTGTCCACCTGTCGACACCTTCCAGTAACATCAACAATTATGAGCCAATTGAACAGCAAAACAACCAAAGAAGTCCTCAAATATGTCCGGAAGTTGATCCCTCCGTTGTCTCCAAATTTCCACAAAGGTCAAGGTACGTGTCTCCATGGTAGTACCATCTCCCAGTACTATATCCGACATCCCCTTCTAAGTCCGATGATGCAGTGTATACTAACTATCAGATTGACAGCCGGAAGAGTGGTGGTATTTGGAGGGTGTAAAGAGTACACCGGTGCCCCTTACTTCTCAGCACACGCAGCAGCCGTGTTTGGGTGTGACCTGTCCCATATCGTGTGTGAGCAGTCCGCCGCCACCGTGATCAAATCGTACTCTCCAAATCTGATGGTACACCCATTGTTGTATGACACTGGTAATGCACCACAGGATGTCGATATGGAAGAGTTCATCAAGGAGAAGATCATGCCATCGGTCAAGTCACTAGTGGGGAGAATCCATGTGGCGGTGTTGGGACCAGGTTTTGGTCGTGATCCGCTGATGTTGAAGACGCTGAAAAGCATCATACAGCTGTTGGCGGAGATGGACATCCCGATGATCTTGGACGCAGATGCCCTGTATTTGGTATCGCAGGATCCAGACATTGTGAAGGGGACAAGAGCCATCATCACTCCAAACGTTGTGGAGTTTTCCCGGATAGCAAAGACGTTGGGTGTGCATCGAGATGACGGTAACGCAGAGTTGGAGACTGTGGAACTGTCAAAGCAGCTCGCAGGCGTGACCATCATGAGAAAGGGCAAAGAGGACATCATCGTGTGTGATGACATTGTCCTGAAATGTGATATTGAAGGATCACCAAGAAGAACCGGTGGACAAGGTGACACTCTTACGGGGACGATCGCTACGATGGTGGCATGGACTCAGGCCTATAAGCAAGGTATTTGGGACCACGGTAAGGACATTCAGGAGGAAGAGCTGCTCCCACTGGCATGTTTCGGTGGTGCAGCAGTTACTCGAATGGCTGCTCAATTGGCTTTCAAAGAGTGTGGAAGAGCTATGCAGGCTACAAATGTTCATGCTAAAGTCGGTGTTGCCTACCAGAAAGTGATGGAGGATGAAAGCTTTTGAAGCCCATGTGGGGATCCGTTATACACCGCTAATCGAGATATCGGGATTCAACTCAGCGAATCATACCCAGTACGTTCATATTGGTGCCTCTCCTTTCAATAACCGCTAATGATAATGAACCAATGTAATTGACAATTGTATGTAGTAGCTCCTATTCTTCTCTCCCCTACCAATATCAATCAATAATTGTGTCGAAGTCACCCGATTACGTCAAAAGCAGCAACCCACTAGATCGGATGAGTTTTCGAATTTCCAGCCGTTTCCCGATGCTTCCCGGGTGGCCAAAAATAAACAAAGCCACGTCAAAAGCAGAGACTTCCCATCTACACGTTTGAGAGAGTCAATTAACAGTCAATCCACCCTACAACCACAATGTCAGACATCGAGACCCTCACTAAGCAGATCGAAGACCTCCAGCTCGTCGTGAAGAAGCAGAACGAGCTTCTCAAGAAGACCGGGGAACAGGTACTCCGCCTCCAAGTCAGTGCCACCAAGGAGAAAGTGGAGGCCTTTGATCCTCAATCACTCACCGGCCAGCCTAAACAACGTCGTGGTAAGCAGATGGACACCGCTGATTTCGCCACTAATGAGGACCTCGTCCAGCTCGTTGGTGAGTTGCAAGGACAGTTGGATGTCTTGGAAGAGCGTTCGATCCGCAGACTGCTCAACTCACACAAGAAGAAGGCCGATTTGTTGGCACCTTTGCTGAGTGCAGACGGTGAAGAGCCACCTATGGAGTTGTTCCCACGTGATTTGGAGTCCTTTGAGAAGATTGGCGATGAGGAGCTTGTCCAGTTGGCTAGATTCTACGAGTTGTTACCTCCAACTGCCGAGGAGAGAGCCAAGTTCGAGGAGTTCGTTGAGGGCAAAGCCACCGAGCCAGAACAAGTCGTCGTTAAGGCTTCGGATTACTCCAAGGAGGATCTTGTTGAGGCCTTTGATAAGCTTGCCAGATTCATTGGTGTTGCCGTGAGAAGAGGTGACGACACATGGTGATATTGTATATGTTTGTATGAGCCTAAATAATTACTGTTATCATAGCTTGTAAGTGAATCAGAGGTGAGCAGTGAGCACTGTGGTCCCATATCCGTCTTTCCAATAAACTGTGAGCCTAACTTTTTTCGGTGATCTTCAAGCTAGCTCAATAGCTCAATCGGCTCATCGCTGTGAACCTTCGAGATGTCCGCATTTCACTTCGGGGTGCCATCGGGGCCTCTTCCTCCACTTGATCAAAGGCTGAGTGCTCCGTCGTCAGAGGCCTTCTG